>CM022666.1:8110764-8193264 GCA_012295275.1 Chrysomallon squamiferum
TTAAATGTTGAATGATTGTTATAAATGTTTTTATTAACCAAAATATCTATTTAATGAATTGTCTCTTTCTGTTTTTAGTATTATTTACTTACTTAATTTTTGAACATTATTTTTATTTAAATTACAATAATTATAATAAATAGATGTATAAATAGTAACAATAAGATTTTTTTTAACAGAAAAGAAAACCCAGATTAAGTTAGTTAAAAATTACATGTCCTTTGACAAATCATGTAACATAATAATTATTATAATGATGATGATGACTATAATAATAATAATAATAATAATAGTAATAATAATAATAATAATTATTATTGTACTTACAGTATTATTAATTACTACTAATAGTAGTAGTAGGAGTAATGTCAGTAATAATAATAATAACAATAATGATAATAATAATAATAATAATAATCTGTTATTTTAAACATTATCATTTCTAAAACTATCTGAAAAATAGTTCTTTTAGCAGAAAGAACATGTAAATTTTAACAACACCAAGAACATGTAAATTTTAACAACACCAAGAGCATTATATGTACACTATGCTGATATAGATATTTCTGATATTTACATGCATATACGTGTGTATGCAGAGAAGATAACAGATTCAAGTCTGAGATAGTTATGTATGAAACATTCAGTGGATTAAAAGCAAACTAATGCACTCAAAAATACACAATTTACCAACATTCATCAAAAGCACAGTAAAACTGTCACAGTGTATAGTTGTAAAAATGCAAACATTGCAAGGCCTGTAAATTTTATAACATAATTAATAATTTATCAGCTAGAATAACCAAATGGTTGGCCAGTGTTTGATTTGATCAAACTGTCACCCAGATTTGTAAGCTTCATATTCACATATATACAGATATGAGTTCAGGAAAACACTGTATTTGATATTTTGGTCATAGTTCACTCACCACACATGCATTTCATTCCAGCCACACATTTTTGTGTTTTGCCTGTTTTATTTATGATTGAATTATTTTATTTTAATTTAATTTAAGGAAAAGACATCTCCCCATAAAAAAAAAAAAAAAAAAAATAAAGTAAGAAATTAAAAAAAATGAATAATAACAAAATAACAACAACAACAACAATTATCATAACAAATTATAAAAAAGCAAAAATGAAAAAGAAAAAGAAATAATAGAGAGAAAAATACTTAGATTTTACTTTATGATAAACACAAAAATCCAAACTACTTTATTGTATCTACATAATTAATACATAACTAAACAATAGTAATGTTTATACTGGACCACATTTGAGATTTTTTTTCTATAACAGCACTACCACAAAATGTCTGTAGCAAAAATACTTTATTTTATTTGGCTCACTGGAATAAACTCAACACATAACAAATCAAGATGTCAGCCTTATCCAACAATAAAATATAGACCTGTCACATTTCTTGGTAGGAAACATTAGTATTTTTAATGTTTTCCTGCAGACCTGTTGTAAAAGTTAAACAAATAAAATAAAATATTATATATATCACTGCTAGAATTATTGCATTTTTCTTATTTGTATGTGTGTGTGTTCTTCATTTCTTCTGTTACCTCTCTCTCTCTCTCTCTCTCTCATAATTAACATAAATTCAGTCATTGAAGACAGGGTATTTCTCAGCCTACGTTTGATAGACATTTGTCATAAAAGTAAATCTGGTTTTGAGATCATCCACTGTCTATATACGTACATACATATGTGGATATGTGTAGTGGATATGTGTAACGTTACAAACTATAACGTTATACATGCATATTAACACATCTCAATGTTTCAAAACAGTGTTAATATTATAAATCTGGAACAATCCTTTTATTTCAGTGTGATCACAACAGCTATTACATTTTGTTTTTATTTTAATTATCAGTACTATTGATATTCTGTGATAAAACTTCTCTTTGTCTGCTACTAGGGTTGGTCAAATCAGCTTTTGAGGGGTGGTCACTGATCAACACTAATCATGACTAAAATCCATGTATAAATTAGCCAGAAATAAATAAAAAAAAAAAAAAAAAAAAAAAAAAAAGGTAAGGAAGTTAAAAGAAAAGAAAAAAAGAAATCAAGAAGAAGACACTAATTTTTTTTTTTTTTTTTGAAGTTGTCACAATGTCACTAATCTGGATTAGTGAGTGAATGTGTTGACATAAACCACTGTGTTTGAGATATTATTAAAGAGATCTAATCAAACAATAATATCCTCAAAATGACTTTTTAAATTTTCAGTATGGGATTTATTTAGTTACAGATTTCTGCTAACAGCTGCTGTCTAATTTAAACAAATAAAATAAATTATTGCATCTCTTTCTTTTGTGTGTGCTATCTTTATTTCTTCTATTACCTTGCTTTGACTCTCTCTCTCTCTCTCTCTCTCATAATTCACATATCACTATGATCATTGATTGGTATATTGTAAGGTACAAATTAACAGTTTTTAAACCATATTTGCAACAAAATGATTTCATCCAATCTGTTAAATATAGCAGAATCATGTACATAAGTCAAAACATTTCTGCTGCTTGCATATTTTTATAAACTGCTTATGTGCATTTATATATTACCTAACATGCATGAAAACATGATGTTTGCTCTGCATAAATTTATTCCTACAACTACTTACAAATATCTTCTTTTTTCTCTCTTCTCTTTTATTTATTTGTTAAAATATGTAGGTTTTATTTTTTTGTTTTTTTATGAACTGATATGTACCATTTAAAATGTTTTATTATTATTTTGATATAGTAAAATTCCAAATTTTAAATACTTACCAGTGTTTATTTAATTAAACTAAAGATTCTCCAAAATAACCTTTTCAATTTTATTTCATACAAACACAAGTTCTTTTGTTTGTTTTTCCTTTAAATAGTCTGAATGAAATTTACTTTTGATAAAAGAAAAAAGAAAAAAAAAAAAGAAATTAAAATATTTCAACAATGTCAACAATAGTACACAGTTTTGCAAGTATGATCATTTCTTAAACAATGATGGCTTTTTGTACATAATTAGACTAAACTGTGAGATGAAATGATCCTGATTCTTTGCAGGTTTAATAAACACTGCTTCTTGTAATAACTAAATGCAGCTAGATGATCAAGATTTTTATTTGTGTGTTGATACCTAAGTGAATTAATTCATTTAGAGTTAGTGTCAAAAGCATAAGTCTGCATAAATATGTGTGGCAGTCATTTTGTGTTGTCTTACTGCATTCGTCATAATGACAGAGTGACCTAAAAAACAGCAACATACAGAACTTTCACTGAAGTCTGAAATGAGTTTTCATCAAATCCACTTTGTAAACAGAAAGATTTAGCTATGCAATTTAAAATCTAGTGACCATTACTGGTAACTGTACAAAAACATTTCAGCAGAGAGAAAAGTCTAATGACTGACTAATTCAAAAACTGGAATGGACTGACAATACACACAAACTTTGTACACTGATAGAACTTTGATCAAACTTTCATACACTGACATTCTTGAAAGTGATAATACAAATTAAACCTTTTTACTGCTACTACCAAAACCAGACTTTTCAACTGATGTTAAACATGACAAAGAAGTTTGTTTTGGAGAGAAAGAAGAAAAAAATGCAGTTACTGAAGACAAGGTATTTCTCAGCCAACATTTGATAGACATTTAATTGTAACATTTGTTATAAAAGTAAATCTGGTTTAGAGAACATCCACTGTTTATGTACGTACATACATATGTATGTTATGTGCATGCATACAGGGATGTGTGTAACGTTACAACCTATAACGTTATACATACATATTAACACATCTCAATGTTTCAAAACAGTTTTAATATTATGAATCTGGAACAATCCTTTTATTTCAGTGTGATCACAACAGCTATTACATTTTGTTTTTATTTTAATTTTCAGTACTATAGATGTTCTGTGATAAAACTTCTCTTTGATTTGACTGCTACTAGGGTTGGTCAAATCAGCTCATGAGGGATGGTCACTGATCAACCATAATCATGACTAAAATCCATGTATAAAATAGTCAGAAATAAATAATTAAAAAAAGGAAAAAAAAAAAAAAAAGAGGTAAGGAAGAAAAAAGAAATCAAGAAGAAGACACTAATTTTTTTTTTAAAGTTGTCACAATGTCACTAATCTGGATTAGTGAGTAAATGTATTGACATAAACCACTGTGTTTGAGATATTATTATAATCAAACAATAATATCCTCAAAATGACTTTTTAAATTTTCAGTATGGGATTTATTTAGTTACAGATTTCTACTAAGAGCTGCTGTCAAATTTAAACAAATAAAATAAATTATTGCATCTCTTTCTTGTGTTATCTTTATTCCTTCTGTTACCTTGCTTTGATTCCTCTCTTTCTCTCTCTCTCATAATTTATATATCACTATGATCATTATTGGTATATTGTAAGGTACAAATTAACAGTTTAGAAACCATATTTGCAACAACTTGATTTCATCCAATCTTTTAAATAATGCAGAATCATGTACATAAGTCAAAACATTTCTGCTGCTTGCATATTTTTAAAAACTGCTTATGTGCATTTATATATTACCTAACATGCATGAAAACATGATGTTTGCTCTGCATAAATGTATAGCTACAACTACTTACAAATATCTTCTTTTTTCTCTCTCTTCTCTTTTATTTATTTGTTAAAATATGTAGGTTTTATTTTTTTGTTTTTTTATGAACTGATATTTACCATTTAAAATGTTTTATTATTATTTTGATATAGTAAAATTCCAAATTTTAAATACTTACCAGTGTTTATTTAATTAAACTAAAGATTCTCCAAAATACCTTTTCAATTTTATTTCATACAAACACAAGTTCTTTTGTTTGTTTTTCCTTTAAATAGGCTGAATGAAACTTATTTTTAATAAAAGAAAAAAGAAAAATAAAGAAATTGAAATATTTCTACTCACTGAGAAATTATTATTTTATCCTGATTCAGAAGAGAGAGAAAAAAGTACATATACACACAAACATATCACTGTTTCCAAATATCTAACTGTGGACACTGTGAAAAAACCTTTGACTAATCCACATTTCTGTGTAAACTTGAAACATTTCAAAGTCCAGTCCAGCTATTGTTAATCTATTATGAACAAAACTGTCTACTTTGAATTCCGGGTATAAATTCCAGTACAAAGGAACAATTTTATAGTACTTAGCATTGTCAACAACAACAGTTTTTGCAAGTATGATCAGTTCTTAAACAATGATGGCTTTTTGTACATAATTAGACTAAACTGTGAGATGAAATGATCCTGATTCTTTGCAGGTTTAATAAACACTGCTTCTTGTAATTACTAAATGCAGCTAGATGATCAAGATTTTTATTTGTGTGTTGATACCTAAGTGAATTAATTCATTTAGAGTTAGTGTCAAAAGCAGAAGTCTGCATAAATATGTGTGGCAGTCATTTTGTGTTGTCTTACTGCATTCGTCATAATGGCAGAGTGACCTAAAAAACAGCAACATACAGAACTTTCACTGAAGTCTGAAATGAGTTTTCATCAAATCCATTTTGTAAACAGAAAGACTTAGCTATGCAATTTAAAATCTAGTGACCATTACTGGTAACTGTACAAAAACATTTCAGTGAGAGAAAAATCTAATGACTGACTAATTCAAAAACTGGAATGGACTGACAATACACACAAACTCTGATAGAACTTAGACCAAACTTTCATACACTGACATTCTTAAAGTGATAATACAAATTAAACCTTTTTACTGCTACTACCAAAACCAGACTTTTCAATTGATGTTAAACATGACAAAGAAGTTTGTTAATGCAGTCACTGAAGACAGGTAATTTCTCAGCCAACATTTGATAGACATTTAACTGTAACATTTCTTATAAAACATCTTAGAGAACTTCCACTGTCTATGTACGTACATCCATTCATATGTTATGTGCATGTATGTATACATGGATGTGTGTAACGTTACAAATTATAATGTTAAGGATACATATTAACACATTTCAATGTTTAAAATAGTGTTAATATAATAAATCTGGAACAATCCTTTTATTTCAGTGTGATCACAACAGCCATTACATTTTGTGAAATACACTTTTCTATCTGATTTGGTCAAATCAGCTCAAGAGGGGTAGGGATGTCTAAAATCCATGTATGAATTAGCCAGAAAAAAATTTAAAAAAGGAAAAAGAAAAAGAAGAAGAAAGAAAAGTAGCTATGTTTACAAATATTTATAATTTAATCTTAAACGTCTGACTATACAATTCACATATCCATATGCAACCACACACACAGACACAAACACAAACACACACCTAAATTCATATTTAAAAGAATGGAAAAATAATATTAATGTGTGAAAATGGTAAGAACAGATACTAAAAATGCTTTCATTCCAAAAACTCTTACATTTCTCAGAAAATTATATATTTTTAATAGATTATTTGTAACAAATCATTAGTGCTTTGTGAGAACAGAAATATGGGTTTATAAATCACATTTTTGTTTAAAAACACTAGTTGGAATCAATTGATGAAAACTGTGGCTGGATGACCACAAATATCTGTAAGAGAAGGGAAGTTGTTCCAATATTTATTTTATATATATCTTTATGATGATAGTAATATATATATATATATACACACACATATATATATACATACATACACACACTTTTATTTATGAACATATGTAATGTATTTATGCACTCTTTTTATAATTAAGTAAAATTAAGAACAAATAATTGTAAAACATATCAAATAACCAAATACACCTTTGTGTAACCTGAATTAGTTCTATCATCAGAAGGTTAATTATAACATTATAAAATAAATAAATAAATAAATAATTATAATAACTAACTAACTAAAAACAAAAATATGGCTGAATAAATATCTGTTTCCAAATATCTAACTTTTAACATGGGAAAAAACCCACGATGAAACAATAAGATGCAAGAATGACAGAACATGATGAAGACATAAGCTGTAAAAAGTGACAAAATACTGAGATTTAAAAATAAACAACTGAGATTTTAAAACAACAAAAAAGGTCCTGATGAAATGTCACTATCTCTTTGCTAAGATCCACTATGTAACATGCTAATCAATATGACAAAATATTAAGCAGCAGAAGTGACAGTCAATAAATGAAACTAAAAGGAATTCAGTGACATACACTAAACTACAGATAAAATGTACAATGAAATGTGTCACTATTTACACAAACCTATAGCTAAACAAACATTCTGCTCAGACTTAGAACAACAGCAACATTTAAACATTAGTTAAATGTAGACTAAGTAAACTATTTAAATGTAGACTAGTTATGAATATTACTGCTCAATGAAATATGTTGCTATTTAAATGTAGACTAGTTATGAATATTACTGCTCAATGAAATATGTTGCTATTTAAATGTAGACCAGTTATGAACATTACTAGTTCAGCGAAATATGATGCCATTTAAATGTAGACTAATTATGAACATTGCTAGTTCAATGAAATATGTTGCTATTTAAATGTAGACCAGTTATGAACATTGCTAGTTCAATGAAATATGATGCTATTTAAACATAGACTAATCATGAGCATTACTAGTTCAATGAAATATAACACTAATTAAAAGTAGTCTAATTATGAACAAGGCAAGTTCTATTTATTCTATGATGCTATTTATTAACAAAACTATGTATTTTAATATTGTACCAATCAATGTAATGCAATGCTATTTAGAAACAAAACTACATATTTATACACTAAAGATTTTAAGGAAATACGCTGTATAAAAAAACAACTATATATTAAACACAAAGTTTTCAAAAAATGCAAACAGTTCTATACATGTATAAACAAATTTATATTATTCATGTATGGACTCTGAAATGTGACTATTTACAAACTAAAAGTATATATTAAAATTCTATTACTATTATAAACAAAGAAAATACTATAAACAATTTCTGAACAATTTACAAAGCTATATATACTACATATAAAGTGAAACAAAAACAAATCAAAATTGATTAAAATGACTAAATAATAATATTAATAGTAACATTAATAAATAAATAAATAAATAAAAATAATTTTTTAGAAACTGAATACAAAAATGTTATTATTTCAATAACAATAGCAATAACTGAATTTTAAACTGGTCCAATATCACACACAGCATACAGGACAGAACAGTAAATAAAACTAACTACTGTCTGACACACACTGGACACACACTGGACACAGTGGTACTTACACAAAGCAGTGAGTGTGCCACACTTCGCCGTTGGAGTTGACGATCTGTTCATGGATGTCAAACCCGTCCCCACAGCGGCGACACGCCACATTTCCAATCGACATGCTCGAGCTGAAAATAAATAAATAAATGAATGAATGAATGAATGGATAAATATTTATATAAATGAATAAATAAATGAGTGAATAAATAAGAAAATAAGTGATATAAATGAATAAATATATAAGTGAATAAATATATGAATTAATTAAAAAATAAATAGTGAATATATAAATGAATAAATAAATGAATATATAAGTGAATAAATAAATGAATGAATATGTAAATAAATAAAAACAAAAAGTAAACAGAATAAACAAATGAATGAATAAAAACAAGTGAATAAATATATGAATATAATGAAAAAAATAATGGACACTGAACTGCCTGCCACATGATATGTCAACATGTATTTGATACCAACACATCTAACAACATGAAACAGAAAACAACCAAAACTGGAATTTTTCACAATTTAATTAAATTTTTTAATAAAATGCAATGACACACACACACACACACACACACACACACACACACACACACACACACACTAACACACAAAAGGATAGATAATTAAATTGTCTGAAACAAGGATGGATACATAATTAAATATAAAATATATAAATAAGTAATATATATGTATCTTTAGATTATATAAATGATTTTTTACATTCATAAAATAGTTTTTTTTTGCAAGTTTGATATTTTTGTTGATGTGGTTGTTGTTGTAGTTAATTTTTTTTTTTTTTTAAACATGATACTGAATATGCTAATTTAACCTATTATGACTCACAGACAGAGCTATGAAGATGTTAAAAATGTCATCTGAAGTTTTTTTTCTTTCAAAACAACTATGATTTTGCATTCTGAACTAATCATTAAATGAACATGCTAACTTCTGAGGTAGCACAGAAAAAAACAAAAGTCATAATGTCAAACCTTTTCATTTTACAATTTTGAAAGAAAAAGATTGCATAAATAACCTCAAAATAAAATAAAACATTACTAATTTATAAATCTGAAGATCCACTTGAAAGATGTTTTACAATTCAAACTGAGAAAGGTTAGCCACATTTCATTCGAATTTTTCCATGATTAATCAATACTCAACGAAGCATATGTCACAACCACACAGGTTCTGGAGATGGGAAAATGGCATAAAAATACACAGAACATGAATATTCACTTAACTGATTATTTCCCCTAAAGCAACTTGATCTCTTGGGTAACAAATTATATTTTTAAGATGTTCTTTTAATAATGTTCCTGCTTGTCCTGCAACTAACATGATAATGGTTACAATATAACCTGAACATTCCACTGTGTTATAAATGTAACTCATTTTTTTTACTCTGCTATGATATAGAATTGTTACAACATTATACATTTACTTTTTACTGTAATATTTTATGCATATAGGCACTATAAAAATAACAAAACATATGTAGTGAGGACTTAAAAACAAATGGCCAAAACAGTTGATGCATTTGTTAGGTTTCTGTCCTAAAAATTTTTTTTTAGTAATAAGGGATGAACATTTTAAAAACTTGGTTAGAACGTGTAGGGTAAAATGTTTTTAAAATGTATCAAGCATCTTTTCTCACATAACAATATAACTTAAATTTTATAAGAATTACAAAACTGAATACATTCACATGATTATTATGACTCATTGAAATGATTAAATTTGTTATGCACAAAACCTTTCAAGAATTATAAATCTGAATACATTCACATTTAATTAAAACAATTCACAGAATTATTAAAGCACAAAACATGTTGTTATGAATGAAGTATTTTAAAAATTATAACGTAATTGACACTGAGCACATTTCATATTATTCAAATGAATTTTCTGCTGCTGTTTGTATTTATCCGATTTCTCTCCACAAAGCTCTGTTAATCATTTTTACCTTTGTCCGTGTTGGTCATCCTCAGTGATGAAGTTCAGAGTAGCCATTGCTTCGATTAAAGAATAGCCTGTTTCATCGTGTTTAGTGTGTGCAAGTCTTCGCCGCTGAAACAGTGGACTTCCTGAACTTTCATTCAGAACCTGAAGTCTGAATCGTCTCTTGTAATTTGTGTTAGCCATTTTGAAAAAAACAGGTTACACCGTAATTACACTTTAATCAGGACCAAGAGTAATATGCTCACGTTACAAAGTAAATGTGCTTTATGTTCTCAGTTTACTTCACCAAAAAACAATTAAAAAATAAATAGATAAATAAAAAATAAATAAATAAATAAAATTATAAAACGGAAATACAAAAAAGACGATCAATGAACATGTTTCTGAGAGCAGATAATGACAGAATAATCCATGTAACAGCTGGAAATGTTTTTTATTACATGTGTGTGTGTGTGTGTGTCTGGTTGTGCACTATTATTTCTGTTATCAGCTGTCCACACTGCAACTGTCAAGCATATGATTTACAAACTAGAAAAACAATGCTTCATTATTTCTCTGTTTAGGTATTTACATGAGTTCAAATGTGTATATTAAGTAGAGAACATTCAAAATACAGAAAATTCAAATGTGTATTCAAAACGCAGAATATTCAAATATATAGTTGTTATACCAAATAGAAAATATTTATATGAGTATATCCAAAGTACTTACAGAACAAAAAAATGTAGATTAAAAACATTGAAGAAAATGTGTATCCATAACAGAGAATTCAAAAATGTCATCCAAATTAAGAATCTGAAAATTGGTTTCAAATGTATATTCAATATAGAGAAAAAGTAAAAGTTGATTCAAAACTTGACAAAAGTAAATGTATACGAAATACAGAATCTGAATACATATTAAACATTTTTTTTTTAAATCCACCTAAAACCCACAATTTGAAATAATAAATCCAAATACACAATTTAAACATCTGTATCAGAAATACTTAATTTAAAGAGGTATAATGCTGTTTCCTCACTGTTATCTTGAAAAACAAAAAAAACAAAAAGCAATCCATTAAACCAATCATGACAAATACAGGACATTATCATCACGATCTGATATGCCGATGACATCAGCGACAAATATGTCGACACTGTCACTTGTACGTAACTACATCAGACACATCTGTGCTAAACAAAAGGCTTCTCAGCTAACGACATTCCTCTTTACTTGCACAGTCTTACAAGTTTAATCAGGTAAAGTTTACAGGTTCATGACCCACCCAGGGAAAATGTGTGTGTTTTCTATACTTAGCCAGTGTTTACTTTTTTCTTCTTCTTTTTTTTTTTAAATTATGAAAGTAAACCCACAAATAATAATAATAATATTAATAATACACTTAATAATCATTAATGTTTGAAAAAATAAAAAATAAAAATAAACAAAAGTTGTTAATCTTAAATAATAAGTTTTGAATTCTGAAAGTTAAATAAATATGAATTTGTGTTTTGTTTCTGCCATGTGCTTTAGTATTTTTCTTGGCAATTCGCTCGACCAAGTTACAAACTAAGTACAATTTTATAATTCCTGGTTTTACACCAGGATTAATCCTCCGTTACATCACAGGCTATCCCAAACAATAAACACAAGAAATAACACAGCTTTCCTATAAATAGATAGATAAATATGTTGATTGAGGTTTTGTACAGGACAAATTGTTGTAAAGAAAAACAGTCAAGTGTGTCCATCAAGATAAAAAAATAAAATAAAAATCATGCCTTAGGCAAGCGATATTTCAATATGCTACAGCCTGAACAATTATACTTTTCATGTATGTACCCTAGCTTTGTATAAATATTTAATCTTAAACATCTGGATGATGTGAGAAGTACACAAGGTTTACAGATGACAAATTTACTTATTTATTTTATTATTTATTCAGAATTGGTCAACTTCTGTTGTTTATAATGTTATAATTAAACAAACACATAAATTGTATGTAACTATGTAAACATACATACATCCAAACGATCGAAATTATATGCATAAAAAAAATTATGATAATGACACAAAATATAATGATGTTGACAGCAGCATTTAATGGGACAAATGCACAATAAACTTACACATGTATGCACACAGGCATGTATGTATACACACAACATAAGACAGATATGTATATATAGATTTCACACTGTAATGAATAATGACAGGACAGTAACATTTACATGGACATGTACACAACAGAAACTTGTGATGTAATAGAATACCACACACACAAACAGATGACATAAATGCTCAAGTTTCATGGTTTAGCTTTAAATTAAAAAAAAAAAAAAAAAAAAAAAAAAAAAATTACCTTTTAACAGTACCATCCTGACTAACAAAAGTGAGGGCAGCCATTGCCTCATCTAGTGGATTCAGAGTCTGATCCTGGGCATGTGCAACCCTGCGTCTCTGGAACAGGGGACTGTCGGTTTTTTCATTCAGCCCTTGCAGCCTGAATTCACTTTTTGTTTTCATTTTTGCCATTTTCTTTTCAAGCAGAATTTTATTCAGATTTTTATTTTATTTGATTTTTTAAAAATGGGCGGGCAATTTCAAATATTTCAATACCGTGACTACTGACTGGTTATAATAATAATTCAACCGTGACCGATTGTAAAAAATGCTTCCATAATGTTAAACCTTGAATAACTAAAAATTGCTCCTGCATCAGTCTTGAATGGCTACAATAAAGCTGCAATGTTATCAACCATGATAGCCAATAATAATAATAATATAATAATAATAACAAATGTATCTGCTTATAATAAAGCAGTTTATAAACAAAAATTGTCTTCAATTGAAGAAAATGTTTTCCTTATATATATGTAAATAAAAAAGGATCAAATTCACTATTTTTCCCAAAGTTCAGAAAAAAAATTTGTCACTAGTGTTAAAGTAGGTGACCACAGCACCTGTTTCCCTTTTAACTGGAAACTTCTGTTCTGTTCCTTATTTTTTTCACACAGAACATGTAGAACAATAATCCAAGTAACAAATTTCAAATTCCACTCTTTAGTTACCAAGAAATGAAATAAAAGAGAAACACACTTTCAAATGAACTGTTCCAGAACAAAATTTAAATAAGTGAGACATTCCTTTCACACATCAAGAAATATTAATGCTGTATTCTGTTCCCTTGTCAGCATGGAAAAAAAAAACCACAAAAAACCTAAGAAAAACATTAACTGTGAAAGAGTCATTTTAACTCATCAAGAAACATAAATACTGTATTCTGCTCCCTTCACAAATGATGACAGAAATCCAGGGATAAATGTTATCTCCAACCTCGGTCACTCATTATTTCACTACCTTATTTATTACCCCCTCCAGCTAATAAAAATATTTCTGGGTGAAGTACCTTATAACAAATAGTATATAACATGGTTGAAGTGATCAATCAATCACAGTACACCTTAAATGTTTACTCCACATGTGAGGTAATTAATCCCTTCATAATAGAATTTTTCACATGTTTACAGGTCCAAATGATAAATAATTGTAAAGTAAAAATGAAAATAACAACAACAGCATACAAGAGAAATCCACTGACAGTCTTTACGCAATGTGACAAAACGTGGAAGAGATATGTCACCCGCTTACAACATTATGCTGTCACGAGCAAAATACATAATAAAAAGATGAATGTGACAGTGTTTTCAAAGCCCAGTTTTCAACAATGAACTGTTCATTTGTTGACACGTGCCCTGTTCTCCAGTGGACAACTGTAATTGTGAATTCTAGCAAAGCTTGACATACACGCTCGAGTACACAGATACAAAATATGTTAGTATACGTTACCTGTTCAGACCCACCTCTTTCAAAGTGACCCATATCACACACTGCACAGACTAATCTCAACCAACAAAATAAAAAAATTAGATCACTACAATACAACACTTTGGTGAACATGAGCTACCTACACAGATAAATTAACATCAATCTGTCAACTAATAATTTATTTCTTAAAAAGAGTAATACTGCAATTTAAAACTTTTATGTGCAATATCACTCTTTCACTGTGACAGAGGCAGCACAAAACAAAGTAATCATGCAAATAACTGCTGACCATGATACAACACCCTTGTCAGTACTATCTACAGAAATAAATCAACAAACATCCTAAGTAAGAATTTATTTTAAAAAAAAAGGATTAATGCAGTATAAATTTTTTATATGTAATACTCCTCTTTCAGTGTGAAGTAATCATGCAAATGACCATGATATCACACATTTGTCAGTGCTACCTAGAGAAATCTTCTGTTTCAAAGTGAATAATGTGTAATAATGCAAACATTGTTTCCCATTATTAAACACTATTTTTTGTACCAAAGAATTGTTTTTTAAAGTTATTTTTAAATGTAATCCCTTCTTCTTTCAACATGACTAACAATGCATGAATGAAACCTGCTCATAAAAATTTAATATACCATACTTTGTGTGAGGTGTGTGTGTATGTGTTACCTATATAAACAAATGAGATATCATTGTATACTGTACTATATACTAATTTATAAAATCATTTTTTACACCACAACAATGTTTTATGTATAGTTGCACACATTTCCAAATGAATGACATCTCATAATAGTTGTAACACAAAGTAATCTGGCAAAATATATCTCTCCATTATGCAAGGAACTTGCAACAGTTTCAACAACTGACCTGAAATTATATTCACAATATACTCTTACTCATAAAAATTACATAACAATATAGTGTAATGTTCTGTTAAAAAGGAGCAAGTGATGCATGAAGATATAGTCCAGTTGCAACAGTGATCAGCTTATTATTAATTCAATCCCATATCACCCACTTTTCAATTTATAGTTTTTACTCTGCATTATATGAAAGTACATGCAACAATGGAGTTGTATGCAACTGCTATTTTGCATTGTTATAAAATGAATACAACAGTTATAAATGGATTCACACTGCCATTTTGACTGCATTAAAATTTGTATGTTTCTATTTTTGTATGTGTGTATGTATATGCATATATACATATACTCACACATATGAATACAAAGACACACACACCAATGCATGTAATGGCTTCACAAGCATAATATCCCTTATAAAAGGATCCTCATTTTGGAAACAAAAAATTCACATAAACTGAAACAAATTCCTTTTATTCACAGAATCAGTGAATATTCAGAGATATTTCAATACTTTTAACAATTAACACCTAACAGATACATTATATATTTTTCTGTCGTCAAATCTTTTATTATTATTTTATTTATTTATTTTTATTTTTTATTTCTCAACTTTTTAATCATCAACTGATTAAGCAGTAAATAAAAACAGATGGCAATCAGGTCCCATTGCACAGAATCTCTACACGTTGCTAGGTGGGAAACAAAATCAATGGTACTCTGTAAATTGTGTGTATCATGCTTTACATTATCTACATTCTTCATTTGAACTTTGCCCTGGTAAATAATCTTCTTCAATAAGATACTGACACTGTAAAGCAAAACTTTGTTTTCATGTATCTAACATTCTAAGGGATTTTTGTTCATGCTATTCATAGACTGGAGGGTCAATCTGCCTTGTTAAATGCCGAGGATCATTTTTCCATTCCACTCATGCAAAGAAATAATAATAAAAAAATAAAAAAAGTATGTGACAGTGCACACAAAGATAGATGTATATTCAAATACTCTGAAGTTAAAAAGAAATGCTTTAACACAAAACTTATTATAGATGAAAATTTCCTGTAATAAAAATATGAAAATATGTTTGTAATAATTTCGCTTTGTAATATGTGATAATGTATTAGTGTATTTGGGTGAACATTATAAATTTGTTTCTTTCAATCTTGAAGGTTCTCTCCATAAGATTTAAGATAAAGGATAGTTGACCTGTTTCTATTTTGAATTTTGTTATGCTTGAGTATATGCAAAAAAGTATTTTAATATTAAATGTAATACTATATATATATATATATATATATATATATACACATATACTACCTATGAATAAAAGATATTAATTAATAGTTATTGCACAATTATGTGATTATTTTATATGTAAATATTTACAGAATAAATGATAAACAAGTACCTGTTATTAAACCTATTTATAACATAAAAATATCAGTTACGTTAAAATAATTATTCAAATTTTCCCGCAATGCCAAAGCTTTAGTTATTATGTTTTCAAGAGTTGTTTCCCTTTTACATCAGTCATGTCCATCTGTCCGAGTGCTGTGGCAGTATTAAAACATTTATACTGATCACAGAAAAAACTAATTTTAGGAGCAGCATAGTATATCTGATTCAAGCTTTAGTTGGTTTTTTTTTTAACTACTGATATATAAATACTAACTACAATAGTTCTAGAAACATACACACATACATACATACACACACAAACATATGTAACTGTCTTAGTCTATAATATACATTTCAACACTAATGAACTATCCTAGGTGTATCATAACTTGAGAAAAAAGATGGTAAAATGTAAGAGATGTTACTAATGAAATATTTAGCACGTTCTTGTAGTCTCAGTGCAACTTTCAAAAAATGTGGATAGTGATTTGTGACATGGCACTGAAAAAAATGTTTGCACATAAACACGCACACACACACACACACACACACACACACACACAAAAACACTATACAAATATACACATAACCATTTATGTTCAAAACTCATGTATGCCTTTCCTTATGCAGTTCAAACTAGTTATGAACATGTAAATAAAAACTTTAAAACTCAAAATATTTAACTGTAACATCTTATTATTTACCTTATTAATTTTTCACCACAAAAACTCTAAAAATGACAATCTAGCTGTTACAAATTAAACTGAATTATGCTGTAACTTCCATATATGAATTTATAAAAGGATACTGAATTTTTATGAACAATATCCCGTTTCTGATTTCAAAAAAAGCATCTAAAATGTTCTAATGCTTACCATGAATGTTTTTAATGGCTTATAATCTAAACAATAACATTTTTGATTGATTTAACTTGTGATAATAATATTCTGTGGAGGATGCAGGATATGGGAGATACATAAAAATATTTTATAAAATGTCTTAAGAGGCTAAAATACAGCTTAAGGATATCTTATCTGAATAGCAGAAACAGTTATCTTTTAGTTTTCAGATGTTTTGCACACACAAACTTTTACGTTTATAAAAGATATTATATTAAAAAATCCGACAGATGATAAGTTTTATGTGAAATATAAATTGAATTCATATTTACATTCAGGCTGTTTCTTTATTTTCCAAAATATGAATTTAGAACAGATTCTCAACCTGAATAAATATTTGTGACTTTCTTTCAGGTAGCATAGCCTTTATTTTAACAATGTTTTAATGACAAATAAAAAGTAAACATTACTTTTAATTGATTGCAAATGGTTATGCCTGTATTATATATGTTGCTGATTCTTTCGAATAAAAATATTCCAGCATTATTTTAAATCCAAATATCCATGTTCAAAAATCCAGATATTCCTGTCTTAAAATTCAAATGTTCTTGTATTTTACAATCCAGATATTTACATTTTAATATCGTAATTTTCCTATTTTAAAATCCATATATTTTTTTTTAATTTAAATTTTCCTTTTATAAAATTCATATTTTCCTATTTTAAAATTCAAATATTATTTTTTTAAAAATTCAAATGTTCATATTTTAAAATCCAAATATTATTTTTTTAAAATTCAAATTTGTGTTTTTGAATCCAAATATTCAATTCTTTTAAATGCCAGATATTCATGTTTTAACATCCAATTATTCTTGTTTTTAGATTCAAATTTTAATATTTTACAAATCAAATATTCTTGTTTTAAAATTCAAATGTTCATATTTTAAGATCCAGATGTTCATATTTAAAGATTCAAATATCTTTTAAAATGCAAATATTCACATGCTTCAAAATTCAAATCTGCATGATTTTAAAATGCAAATATTCATGTTTTAAAATGCAAATATTTACTTATTACTTTGAAGTAAAAATCCAAATGTTAGTCATGATACTGATGAATACATATTTATTTTTTAAAGTCAATTTCATATATTTTTTTAAATTATAAGATAGCACAAAGCTATCAATCTGTATTACTTGTATTAACAAATATTTCACTTAATACTTTTTTCAGTTAAATATCCAGACAGGTAAATAACTGCTGAGGAATAAGTTCAAAGCTGTCAAGAGAAAATAAAATCTTCACTGCTTTCTGTAATGTGTGATAAATAATAAGTTTTCTGATTTATTCTAGAAAGAAAAATTAATAAAATAATAACAATAAAATAATAATAATAATAATAATAATAATAATAATAATAATAATAATAATAATAATAATAATAATAAAACCAGTTCAGGCTGAAATTAATTCGCCATATTTACACAGAATTAAAAGTTCCATTACAATTTGCATAGCAATAAAAAAATCACCATGAGCAACAGAAAACTGCTTGCAACTGCATGAAAAAAAAGAACCCCAGTAAAGACATACCTATCAACTACAACTCCTGTTCCACCATGAGCTCTGACCACGTCAGTTTGACTGCTGTGTTCACTAGAGTCCATTTTGACAGGACTCCAAAAATGTTGCTCAGTCTAAATATGAGTAATTACATACAACTCCAAAGGTCACAATGTCACTGAAATGGCTTCTGTAAACTCCTATTATGTTATAAATATTCAAATATATAAACCCAGGTTTTGGCATTTACAAAAGCTGTTTACAATTTACATAATAACTTCTTATTATTTATCTTATTAATTTTTCACCACAATGACTCTGAAAATGACAATCTAGCTGTTACAAATTAAACTGAATTATGTTGTTACTTCCATATATGAATTTATAAAAGGATACTGAATTTTGATGAACAATATCCCGTTATCCCAATATGACCAAACAAGGCAAAACCACTAAAATATTTCCTGCTCTAAATATTTAAAGTGATCATCATTCAGGGAAACTAATAGTGTGAACATGAAATTACAAATTTCTGTATATAAGAGAACTGCTTAAAATAATTTTCTGTTGTCAAAAGGAAAATAAAAAGTGATGGTTCTGTAATTATAAGAATGATGGTAATAAATATTGACCTGTCAGCAGAAAAAACTAGTAGGAATATAAAAATGTCTTACATTAAACATGTTTTTTAATTATTATCGTTTAATTAATTTTATTATTATTATTATTATTATTATTATTAATTGACAACATCAATTTACAAAGATTGCTACTGAGTTCAAAAACATTTTACATAATTTAACAATCCATATTACTGAAACTATTCAATTTTGAATAATTTTTTCCAATGGTCAAAATAATTAAATTTTCAAAAAAATAAATAAAAATAAATAAAATATCCTCATACATTTCAGTTTCAGGACCTTTTTAACCACTAAAATGAACTCTTTCACTTACTTAGGATATTTTAGCACATTCAAATACTCATATTTTGTCACACCTTGAACAGATACAGTCTTAATTTAAATATTTATGAGACTTTAAACATTTTTCTTTGATACTTTATTTTCATGCTTTTACTGATTCTGTTGAATATGTTTGGTCAGTCAACATTTATTTTGGCTTTAACAGTAATTCTAATTCCTGTAAGTTGTTTCACTTTTAACAGTAAATATATTAAATGACTAAGTCATACTTTTATGGTACTAATTTAATACTAATATTTCATTTACATTAGATGTGCATTTTTACTTAAATAAATATTAACGACAGATTATTGGAGAACTCCTAGAATTTGTATATAATAATAATAATAATTTATTTATCTATATTGTATATTAACAAATTTTAAGATCAAAATTACGATTACAAAATGAACAGAAACAACAGTTGAAGTAAAACTTTTATACGTTATCAGATGTAGCTAATGTTAGTATTAATAAACTGATTATGAGAATGGGGATGGTTATTAATTAACAGCTTGAGGTTTTAAAAATATTAAATGTCAATTAAAAATCTTTAGCATTGGGATGGGAAAAGCATTACAATAACCAATCCACCGGTGAATATTTTATTCACCATGTTGGAAAGCTTTTAACATGGCATTTGTGGTTTTAAAACAGCTGCCATTACATTTTTGACCTGATATGCCTGCAGACATCCAATGTCAGGAAATTACATACTATGGGCATTCATAATTTTAGTGGAATAATGTATAAAAAACTAACATACAACAACAGCAGTAACAAAGAATATGATAACTATTTAATATTTATTACTATTATTATTATTATTATTAGTAGTAGTAGTAGTAGTAGTAGTAGTATAATAAGCTGAGTATCCAAAGATTTTTACATGGCTGTCTACTTGAATGACCTTAGTATGATGTGATATTTATCTATATTCATGTCTGTCTGTCTGTTTATCTGCATAAATGGATGAAATGATTGTGAGACTATCAGACAGTTTGTTAAAGAGATAGGTACTGATAAACATTAAAATGCCATTCAAATGAATGTTATTTCTGTCAAAATTATAGTAATAAATAAAATAGTATAATGTCAAAAACAATCATAATTTAAATAAGAAGAAAACCAGCAGCAACAACTTTTTCCTTGAAAGTGTATGTGACTGTCATACTGCCAATGCAATCAAACATATAAACAAATGTAGACAACTTTCAACATTTTCTAACAACTGAACAAAACAAAATGAAGGAATGAAAAGTATTTGATAAAAATTACAGAGTTACAATCAAATATTCACTAGATCATATAAAAATAAGAAGCTGGGGATCTTTTTGTGCAGTTTCCATATATACAAAAATATATATTATGGTCTGTGACATATCACATGTAATTACAAGACTGAGAAGATACCTAACAGCTTCATTAACAAGAACAGATCCAGTTTGAAAAACTGGTTTCCTGATTAATTTTCAGCCATTTTGAACAAAAACAAATTAGATGACATAAAAGACAATGAAGTTTATAACATTTTCACACACACACACACACACACACACACACATATTAAATGACTTAGAAGTTATTTGCCATGCCGTAAATGAATATTTCAAGCTCATATTTGTGTTTCAAAAATCTGTAATGGCACACCAGTATCAATAGCATTTCAGTGACCTCACTTATACCCACTGTCATGAATTTAAGAGATGCATGAAGAGTTGTTTATCAGTTTATTTGCTGTTCTATCTGATCTACTGCAACCTAATGATGGAGAAAAGCCAAATCTACAATAGCTTTATTTCAAACATTTGACATTATTTTTAAACCAATATAATAATTACCACCAATGAAGATAACAATAACAATAATAATAATAATAATAATAATAATAATAATAATAATAATAATAATAATAATTACCTAACGAAAGTTATGAAGAAAAAACTTAGAAAATCTTTAACAGAATGGTTCAACAGTCAACAGACTCTGTATTCCTAAATATATATATATATATATATATATATATATATATATATATATATATATATATGAGTTTCACAAAAAATAAAAACGCCAGTTACAAACTTTCAAAATTATATATCTTTATACTTATAGGGTGTAGGCATTTAAACAATTAAAGTCTGTAAATTAATTTATCTGAAAGAAAAGACATTTCATTTATGTTTGAAAAGAATAGGGTCAATATTATACATTTGAAAATAATTAAATGAACGGATGACATAGGAGGTAACATTACAATCTGATATGACTCACGATCACCGTGAGAGAAAGAGAACAAAATATATTTGAGAACTAAATGTTTTATTCACCAATTCACCAAGACATGGTAACGGTTAGTTTAATCGTTACAATTACCTGCTTTATAATATTTTTGTTATTTCTTACAGTTTAAATATATAACAGTTTTCTTATGAACAAAATGGCTACACATATAGAAATAATTCGGCTGGCATTTTATAGTCGTCTGCAGTTCACAATAGGCGGTAGCCGGTCGGCGGTTCAGTTCGTGCAAGATATCATGCGAATGTGCGGAATTACCCATTTCATTTTTACGGAGGAGGAGATAAAATAAAACTGATCACGTCCATATACAATATAATAATTGGGCATGAAACTAATACTAACCTGCCAGTCATATATGCTTTTAGGATCCAAGTTTCATTCGCCAAAGTTATAAGAATTAAATAATAAATTCCAACATGGTGGGAGAGAGAAAAAAAAAGAGAAGAAATTAACTTTAGAGGTCACTTCCGCTTTACATATAAGGATGTCCCGATGAAGTGTTTTTCCAAAGAAATTCCGTACATTTTCTAAACGATAATATTCTTGTTAACAAATTAATTAAGTTATTAAAATAAAGTAATGAGCTGTTCTTTCCTGTTTAGATAAGTATACGATCGTATAATAATAATAATAATAATAAATTAATAATAATAATAATAATATTATTATTATTATCCTAATATATATATATTATTTTATATTTCTCCTTTGTTATTATTATTATTATTATTATTTAAACATTATTTATTTTTATAGTTATTATTGACTGAATGTGTTTTTATGTGTGTGTGTGTCACTGTGTATGTGTGTGTGTGTGTGTTTATTTAACACTTTGCCTTGCATATTTAATAAACACACTACTCTTTTGCATCAAGAAACAGGAAAATACTTACCATGGAATTCAATATACCAGTAAAGAAACATTTGCTTGAACAGGAATTGTAATGGGTGATTGTAAATCACTGAAGTATAACAACAATTATAATAATAATGCATGAAGATTTTTTTTTAAATATAAATGAAAGACAATACTCCTTTTTCTTAAATCCTAAATCCAACCCTTTGCCATTGGGAAAAAAGTAATAATAATAAGAACTTTCTTTCCATGAAAATGTATGTCATAGAGCAAATGAAATGCTGACATTAATCTATGAACAAATGCAGGCAACTCCTTTCAATAGTGTCTAATAATTATTAAAAAAAAAAAAAGTAGAAGAAGAAGAAATGTGAAAGAATAACAAATATTTGGTTAAAATTACAGGTACATATTAATCACAAATTCAGCAATTAATATCATCTAAATAAAATATAAGTAAGTAAATAAATAAATAAATAAATCAAATCCAAAACAGATTTATAATTGTATATCTTTGAAATTCTAAAAATGACAACAGATTATTAAAAGAAAGAAAGAAAAAACAAAACCTACTTTATTCTAATTAAATATTATTTGTTATTTATATTTAATTCAATTTTTTTTTTTTTTAATTATGTTCATTGTTATAATTTCTTAAGGGAATTGAAACACTATTTTCCAATGTTTACATAATGCATTTTGAAAAACTATATATAAATATATCAAAAACAACATCAAGGAAAAAACAGGTCACAGGATTTGACAATAATAAGAAAGTAAAGTATTTGTGTACTTGTCAAACTATATAAAATATGTCAACACTGCATTGATGTCATAAAGTTTTTGTTAATGTGAACAACATTATGACACAAGTAGGTTTGAAGAAAAACCCATTTAATTTGATTTTACATTCCTGCCAAATGTATAATTTACTTTTGAACAAATCTTTCTTTCTTTTCTTCTTATTATTTATTATCTTTTATTTCTTTCACTCTTATATTCTAATTCCTTGTTTGTTTGTTTTTTTATTCTCAGATTTTGCTTAATTTTGCTTTTATTCTTTTCTTTTATTTATTTATTTCTTTTTTTTAATTATTATTTTAGATTTATTGTGTATTTTATTTTATTTAGTTTATATTCTATATCACTAGTACATTATTATTATTATTATTATTGTTATTATTACTGTTGATGTTGTTGTCATTCTTGTTGTATAATAGTATTAAATTTAACCTTTTTGTTTTATTTTATTGTTTAATTTTATTATTTAATTATTTGTTTTCAGTTAGTTTCAGTTTATTTTATTTCTTTTTATATTTCATTTCATTTATTTTACTTTTTAGATTTTTTCATAATTTTATTATTTGTTTAATTCATGTCCTTATTTTAAATTTATTTAATTTTTTATAATTATTTGTACTCTATTTTGTTTTATTTATTTTCCTTTGCTTTTTATTTCATATATATATATATATATATATATATATATATATATATAAACACACACACACATACACATATATATACATTAAATTTTGTTTTCCTTTCCTTAAATTTATTTTAAATGTGTTATATTTTATTTTCATTTTTTGTTTTAGTTATAATTCTATATTTTCATTTGATTTATATTTTATTGCTTATTTTGTAATCTATTTTGCTTTATTTTGATAAATGTAAATAATGTTAAAAATAATAACAATAAGAAATTTTTCCAGGAAAATGTATGTCATAGTGCAAATACAATCAAACATTAATGTATAAACAAACAAGGTAATTCCTTTTATTATTTTCTAATTTAAAAAAAAATGAAATGTGAAGGAATAACAATTATTTGGTTAAAATTACAGTTACATGTTAATTACAAACCCAGGAATTAATAACATTTAAAGTAAGTAAAAAAAATTAAAAATTAAAATAAATAAATCATAAATGAAATCCAAAACATAATTGTATATTTTGAAAATTTCAAAACAACAACTGATTTTTAAAACAAAAAACAACAACAACAAAGAAAACCCATATACTTTATTCTAATTAAATATTTTTTATTATTTATATCTAATTCTATTTTTTTTTAAATATGTTGATTGTCATAATTTCTTAAGGGAATTCAAAGACTATTTTCTGCTGTTTACACAATGTATTTTGAAAAATTAAAATAATTATATATATAAAAGTATCTACATTTCAAAATACATAAAACATATGCACTTATGATTCATTTTGTATATATCATATATTTTTTCATTTTTGATTCCAATTATGTTTTTTCTTTTCTTTTTTCTTTTTTTTTGATCAGCTATTTTTGTCATGTCAGTCAGCTGTATAATGACATCAAGAGATCAAACAACAAAAACTGATTTCCTGTTAATGTGAAAAACAACATTATGACATAGGTAGGTTTGAAAAAAACATATTTAATTAGCTTTTACTTCATTCCGGTCAAATGTGTAGTTTACTTTTGAATAACCTTTTCTTTCTTTTCTTATTATTATTATCTTTTTTCTCCTCTTTCACTCTTGTATTTCATACTTTTTTTTTTCTTTTTTTTTTATTCTCAGATTTTGTTTATTTCGTTCATATTACTTTCATTTCCTTTATTTTATTTTAAAATGTAGTTCCTATTGAACTTTGTTTTATTTATTTTGTATTTTATTTTATTTAATTTATATTCTATATCACTATTTTATTATTATATTATTATTACTGTTGTTGTTGTTGTCATTCTTGTTATAATAATATTAAATTCAAATTTTTTGTTTTATTTATTTTACTTTTTAGATTTTTTCATTGTTTAATTAATGTCCTTATTTTAAATTTTATTTCACTTTTTTAAAATTATTTGTACTGTATTTTGTTTTACTTATTTTCCTTTGCTTTTTATTTCACACACACACACATTAAATTTTGTTTTTCTTTCATAGAATTTTAAATTTTTGTTATATTTTATTTTCATTTTTTACTATCAGTTATAATTCTTATTATCATCTGAATTATATTTTATTATTTAAGTTGTAATCTATTTTGCTTCATTTTGATAAATAATATACTGTTAAAAAAAAATTAATAATAATAAGAAAAACCTTTTCCAAGAAAATGTATGTCATAGTGCAAATACAAATTGAACATTAAAGTATAAACAAATGCAGGCAACTTCTTTTATTTTCTCCTAATTTAAAAAATGAAGAAGAAGAAGAAATGTGAAGGAATAAAAGTTATTTGGTTAAAATACAGTTTACATGTTAATCACAAATTCAGGAATTAATACCATCTAAAGTAAGTAAAAAAAATTAAAAAATAAATAAATCATAAATGAAATCCAAAACAGTTTTATAATTGTATATTTTGAAATTTTAAAAATGACAACTGATTTTTAAAAAAAAAAAAAAAAAAAACAACAACAAAAAACCCTCATACTTTATTTTCTTTAAATTTTTTTATTATTTATATCTAATTCTATTTTTTTAAATTATATTCATTTTTATAATTTCTAAAGGGAATTCAAAACTATTTTCTGCTGTTTACATAATGTATTTTGAAAAATAATATATATATATATATATATATCAAAACGTGTGTATCTACATTTCAAAATATATAAAACATATGCAGTTATGATTTATATATCATATATTTTTTTCATTTTTGATTCCAGTTATGTTTTTTTCTTTTCTTTTTTCTTTTTTTTTTGATCAGTTATTTTTGTCATGTCAGTACAATGACATCAAGAGATCAAACAAAAACTGATTTCCTATTAATGTGAAAAACAACATTATGACATAGGTAGGTTTGAAAAAAACATTTAATTTGCCTTTACTTCATTCCAGTCAATTTAATTTATATTCTGTATCACTATTTTATTACTATATTATTATTATTATTATTATTATTATTATTATTATTATTATTATTATTATTACTGTTGTTGTTGTCATTCTTGTTATAATAGTATTGAATTTAACTTTTCTGTTTTAATTAATTTTATTATTTAATTATTTGTTTTCAATTAGCTACAGTTCATTTTATTTCTTTTTATATTTCATTTTGTTTATTTTACTTTCTTTTTATTTATTTTACTTTTTGAGATTTTTTCTTTTCTTAATTTTATTTGTTTAATTCATCATTTTTCATGTCCATATTTTTAATTTGGTTTCGTATTTTATTTTTATTAACTGTACTCTAGTTTGTTTTGTTTTTGTGATTTAATTTTGGCTTTGCTTTTATTAATATTTAAAAAAAAATCTTTTATAAATAGACAGATAGATAGATAGATATTAATTTTGTTTTCCTTTCATAAATTTATTTTAAATTTTTATTATATTTTATTTTCTATTTTGCTTTAAGTTATAATTCTTATTTTCATTTGATTTATATTTTATTAATTAATTTGTAGTCTGTTTGCTTTATTTTAAGTTCATATTTTTATTATTATTATTATTTATTATAATTATTTTTTAAAATGAATTTATTGTTAAATTTATTTATTTTATTTTATTTCATATTTTATTTTGTTTTAATTATTATATAATTTATTACATGTTATTAATTTGATTTTATTTAATTTTCGCATTTTACTGTTTTATTTATTTAATGTTTTCCATTGTAGATTTTATATTTTGGATCACTGTATTTTTTTTTTTTTTTTTTTATTTCATTTTATACATTATCTTATCTATAAATTTTTATATTTATTTCATTTTATTTATTCTTAATTTTTTTTTTTATGTAAAAGAATTGATTTATAATTTTTATTTCACTTTAATATTATGTTCATATTTTTCTTCTATTATTTTTAAATAAAAATTTTTATTATTATATTTTTTATATTTAATTTTTAGTTTGTTTTTTAAACATTTCCTTTTATTTTATATATCAAATTACATTGTGATATCGTATGGCATAATAACTAACTATGTTTTATATCATTCTTGCCTTTCATTTGATTTCACTATTTGTGACAAAATCAAATAGTTAAAAGAATGTAGGAAGTGATTTATTTTTAATATTTCATTTTAAGTAATCGTCTTTTCAGGTAAGGACAAAAAGAAGATGACTGCCAAAAGGAATTTTTTTAAATTATTATTTTTTTTTTTTTACCTGCGTCAATGATGTTTCCCTCTGCAATAAGAAGCTATCCCATTGGCTTAAACAATTAAGGAGCTCTTCGATTGGCTGACTTTTGGACTAATGAGAAGATACAATAAAAACTAACTGTAACAAAATCACTATATAACTAAATAATATTTATGCTTAACGTAGTTGTATTTGATCAGTACGAGGAACATTTGTTGTTGAAGGTTGGTGTTAATTTCAGATTTGTTTTATGTAACAGTATTATTGTTATTATAATAATGAATTCATTGTTTAAAAACCTTTTTATATTCTTTCTTTGCATTGGCGTTAGATAGATATGTAGATGGGTTTCATTCTGTTTTCTCACTTTTATCTTTATCTTCTTTTTCATCAAAATAATTTTGTTTTTATTTTTGGTTGTTCTGTTCTTGTTATTTTTCGATTTCTCTTTCTAATATCAGTTTTGTTGCCTTCGTTTACAAATACTCGATTAAGGTTTACTTTAACATAGTCATTTGTTCGTGAGAGAGAGAGAGAGAGAGAGAGAGAGAGAGAGAGAGAGAGAGAGAGAGAGAGAGAGAGAGAGAGAGTGTGAAAAATATAATTCACTTTCTTTTAAAACTGTCCCATTAAAATTTAGACGACAAACGGAGAGAATCAATGCTGATAATTTTTAGATCCATTTAATTGTTTCCGTTTTGGTTTTCTTTTACAGTTGATTTATGAAAAATCTAAAATGCTTCATAATTCATTCACGGACTGATTCTCATTAATTTAACTTCATTTTCAAACAAATTATTAGAAAATGATAATTTATTTTATGTATGTATATGTACATAAATAAGTATATTTGCATTTTAAAACTTACTTATTTTTATCTTTTCAGAAACTCAAATAAAACGAAATGGAAATTTGCACTGAAGAATCTCAACTTATGTCTGAAGACACTATGACCCATGCCGTTCGTAGAAAAGAGAATGAATTACGAAATATTTTATTCTTTGGAGACTCTCTTTTCATGGATACCGCCTATTTTGACAAGGCACTCTTGAAAGCTGAAGAGGAGATTGGTGATGAAAACGATAATTTTTTGGAAACTCAGGAATCTGCTGATTTAGCTAGTCTTGGCTATTCATGCCACGATATAGATAATAACAGATATTCCAACATCTTAATCAAGAAAGAAATTATCATCACCAGGCGCGATTCTATAACAAAAGCGACAATCGGGCAGGCTCAGTCTGTCGAGGGTTTTCGCAATAATAATAATGCACGCAGTCAAAGGATATCGCCGCTGGAACATGATGAAAAGAAACTTTTGAATATTTTGTTTTTCGGCGAATACCTGTACATGGATACAGGCTTTTTTGACGACGAACTACAGTTAGCAGAAGATGAAGAAAACACGTTTAAAAATTCTTGTTATTAGCTGCTTTAGCAAGGTCACAAGTTACATGTTTATTTCCTCTCTCTCTCTCTCTCTCTCTCTCTCTCTCTCTCTCTCTCTCTCTCTCTCTCTCTCTCTCTCTTTAAATTTAATTTATATTCACCTCGCTAATTTTAGAAAGTTAAATTAGAAGAAAAAGAAACATGTTCATCTTTCATAAAAAAAAAAGTATATCTTCATTCAGAAAAGAGATGATGCCATGATTTACAAATGAACAATTTCATTAACCATGTGATATTTTATTCAATCAGCAGACGTCATTGCAGGTATTCAGTAGAAGGGTAAGAAGCCTGCGGATGCTCAGTCTCAGCACACAGGAAATGACGTAATTTTACACCATGCGTGTTGGTAACTTGAAATTCCTCACGTACTATTAAGAGTTGATGAAACTCGCTTAAATCGTACCGATGCCAGCAAACTGTAAGCTGTCGTGTTCTGGCATGCTGTAAGCACGCGCAAAAATACAGTCTGCCAAACGATCTTTTTTTCTTTTAATGTTTTTGAATCGAAGTTGATCAGAACTGTGGATTCGTCAGCCCAGCCGTAACTTAATAAATTTCGTAAGAAGGGAACATTATATTATTCATAAAATAGGTATTTTATCATTCATAAAATATGCATGAAACACACGGATAGAGATATACAATTCATGAAAACGATAATTTCGTCGTTCACGATAAATGACAGAGTGGGTAGTTTTATCACCCAAACAGCCAAGGCACACAAATTGATGAACAAATAAGTTTAAAAACGGATTTGAAAAAAAAAAAAAATTATTGAAAATTGTAATAGAATGTTATTATGTGTAGAAGATGATTATCTGAACATAAGCATAATTACTGTTATTGTCTTCATCATCGTCACCATTATTATCATCATTATTGTTATAATCATATTCACGGCTATTATCATCAATGTTGTGGTTGTTATAAATATTATTGTTATTATAATAATCATCATTATTATCGTCATCTTATTATTGCTGTATTGTTGTGGATGTTATGATTATTATTACTACCATCTTTTAATTATTTATTTTGTCATCCTCATCATATTATTATTATTATTATTATTTACATGCTGTGTCTCAGTGTTGATATTTGACTGTAAATAGATTCAGTTCTCATTATTCACTATTGTTGTTTATCATTATGTCATAATCTGCATACAGAGCAGAATTGTTAAACTGAATAAATATTTTGAATTTCATCGGTTTGATGTTTTTTATTTTAGTGTTATTAAAAACAGAATAAATGCTACAGAAAACCGGCGAGGGAGCTAGGGGGAGGAGTGTCTCACGCACGCACGCACGCACACACACACACAAAATTGTTGGGCTCCAGCGATGTTTGGAAGTCTTCAGTGCTTAATGTAAATAAATGTTGTACAAGTACATTCCGGCCAAAATAAATGAAAGTAAATCTGACTGGTAGAAAGCTGTGAAAATAGGCCATTATCCGCACCAAAAGTAAAATCATTGATTATGTCATCAAACGTTATGCACCTCATTTTATCTCTTTCTTGAAGCTAATTTGCCAGACAATTTGCCTTCAGACATGGTTGCTCTGAGCTCACTTTTGATTCTCTTTATCTGGGAAAAATGATATTTTTTCTGATCAGTTTGTCACCATCAGATACAAGAATAGTCATAACATTGCTTCAGCATTAGGGAAACCTAAACGAATCTTGCCTTGATCCAGATCTTTATGGTGGATCTGTTCTTTTCCAGTGTAATTCTGCTTACATAATCATGGATGTACCTCAGTTCACGTTAATGTCAATATCGTTTGGATACCCTTTCATCAAGGTTTCTACTGCTTCAAGTAGCTGTGCCTCTGAACCTTCTAAATCAACTAAAAATGAAAATTTATTTGCCACATAACTAAACTGTTGCTCTTCTCTTGAATTTTGCATCAAGGACAGCCAGCTCTTATATGAATGAAGGATTTCATTCGAAATCTCTTTATCAGCAACAGATGTAGCCTTATCACCAGCTCGTTTTTTTTCCTCATCCTCTTTCTTTTCCTTTGTACATTTATATTTTACATCAGGCAAATTAAATTTAGCTTCTGGTTCAGCATCACCAAAAGTTTCTACAATATTTTTCACATTGTGGGAAAGTGATGTATGCAGTTTCATACGCGCGGTAGTGCAATCTGTGGATCCTGGAAAGCCTTACTAGTTTTGTTAAACTCTTCCAGCAAATGACTCCATAAGTGTAGCATGAAAATGAACTCCAGTTCCTCCATTTTGTTCCAGAAGAGTATCAGCTTGTAGTCTTGTTTCATCCTTTTCATTCTCATTTGCATATATTTGATTTAGAGCTTCTATGATAGGATTACCTGAGGTGAAAATGAGTATAAAACCCAGTCTGGAATCTTCTTGAGGCTTCATGCAGATTGTGAAGGCCGCCAACCTGTAGCTTGTTCAAATAGTACCTAAAACCGGCACTGTGTTCAACATGGCCAAAATTATTACTAATGCTGACAAAACAAAAACATTTTTCATTCTCTTCAAACATCAGTTTAGTCGTGACATATTTACAGGGTAAGGTTTATCATTTTGTTTAGGGTACAATTTAAAAAAAAAAAAATTTCATTATCATTTTTTTTTTTAAATTGTAACACTTAATATATCATACCAAATTGTGTTTTGTGTTTTACGAAAAAATTTAAAAGCTGTGATTTTTATTTTATATAATAGGAAAGAAAGAAAAAATGGATTATCAGCATTGAAAAATAGGAAAGTAACACATAATTTCCTTTAGATTCTCTGATGTTAGTGACTTCAAAACAAATATATACCATGAACTTCTAAAATAAATAAATAAATAAAACGAGAATGACAAAAATACTGGCGATTTAATCTCCCCTCTTACGTTCGTTCATTAATACTTACGAGCTGTCGACTGACTGATCAAAGCGTAAACTCAGCATCCCAGAATACCTCAGAGCCAGTACTGATGTTTGGTGCATGCACTGATTTATGATCTCCGAAATTTTTTTATATCAACAAATTCGTTATAACGGCAAAAACAGTTTAACACAAATATCGGCTTTATAAAAATATATAGATAGATAGATAGATAGCTATAGATATATGTTTAAAACAACAAAATACATGCTAAATTTTTTACTAAAAAGACAACACACACACAAAGTACATAAGGATTAAAAAAAAATAAAGTTAAAAAGTTAATAAAATAATTATTTAAACAATAAAACCAAACAAAATTTAAAACACACACACACACACAAACACGCACGTACACACAGAGCAAATACAGCAAATGTCATTTTATTTATTTATATATTTATGTATTTATTTATTTTTAAATATTAAATAAATATTATATATAAATGTAGCAAAACAAAAATGGGTGTTTCATATCTAATAAGTGATTTTCTTCTAGATGACTTTTCCCTATAGTAGCTTATCATTCAACAGCTATTAAACCTATCATTTCACACCAGTTTAGTTAAGTTTATTTGACGTCATTTAAAAAAAGGAGGATAAATCAAATGAGTTTCAAACAATTTGTTAATAATAATAATAAGCAGACGAATTAGATCAGGGCTGCGCAAACTTTCTGATCTTATAGGCCACAATGCTGTAACTTCACTGGCACTACAGCCGCATACATTTTATGTAAAATCTGAATGCGTAACATATATGATTTTCCATAATTTTCTAACAGTGAACCTCTGTGACTTAAAATGTTACATATAAAAAATGGGTACGTTTACATGTTTCCATGAGAATTGACTTCATCCCTCTGATTCCCATTAAAGTCAAAATAAAACAGTTATTAATGTTAATTGTTACTTTTATTAAATAACAACTTTAAAGCTGTCGGATCTAAAAATGACTACTGGACGCCTTATTGTGTATTTGACAGTCATAGGAAATTCATCCTGTCTGAGTGCTTATAGTGACATACAGCCTCATTATATTTCAAATGGGACGTGAAATATGATGAGGTGACAACCATCCTCCGGCCGCATGTTGCGCACCCATAGGTTAGATAAACCGAACAGTTTTATTTTATCGAGACTATATTTTGTTTGCATTGCGCATGCCGGAAGTTAATTAGTGGGAGTTCACTACCGCCTTCATGACTTGTTTACTTACCTATAGATAAGTTTTCAAAGCTGTCTAGTGATTTGACAGACACAATGGCAGTCCGACCGGCTGATTTAGTTCCAGCTGACAAGGAACAATTCGTCAACAAGCAGCACCAGACTGACAGCATTACAATTCTTATGCTATTGGGCTTGTTACTTTTGACAATTTTGACAGTGTGGCTGTTCAAGTATAAACGTTTCAGATTTGTTCACGAGACGGGCCTGTCAATGGTATATGGTGAGTTACCAAGCCTAAAGAAAGCACGTATTCACACAAATTATGATTATGCATTAAATAATTACTTATTTTGCATTAATGTAGATGCATGTAAACACAAAACGGGTCACATGACCTGCTGTTTGACATCGCTTACGGTCGATGATAATTATTCTATAATTAGGTATGCATCCAGACAGAGAACTGAGAGATACTCAGAGAGAAATAACAAAAGCAGATATGTAGGAAAGGTTAAAAAGGACTCAGAAATATTCCTTATATATTTTGATATCATTAATTTAGAATGAATAATTCATCAAATAAATTAAAATGAATGATTCACAATCGTTTATACGATATTGTTTTCAAATTTCACTGAAGTAACTGGTTATTGTTATTTACCGCAGTCTGCAGTGCACCACCAACATTTTACTTCCTTACATCATATTTAATTTGATAAATGTGTACTCTTCACAATACACAGAAATACATAGTTTCTTGGGCCCATTTCTATTTCCCTTCTCTTCTTTATATCATTTAATTTTATCTATGAATTGAGTAAACCATAAAACAAAACAGTATAAAACAAAGTTTACTAAGTTTACTAGATGTCTGGTTGTCACTAGAAAGTAAACCCCAAACCTGACAAACAAGTATCACACCACACATATACAGACTCAAATACCAAACACACACTGACACATTTGAATTATTACAGTTTGTTACTTGATATTTATTGTATTGTCTATTTATACCAATTATTTAACAGCTGTTTGAAAAACATGCAAAAATGAAATGTATACAAGTATTTTTTGTTTGTTGAATAATAATTTATTTCAAAATGATCTTTCTCATGCTTTAAATAATTAAGAATTATTTTATTCATTTACATACAAAAGATATGTATGTGTTTGTTTGTGTGTGTGTGTGTGTGTGTGTGTGTGTGTGTGTGTGTGTGAGTGTAAACTGTTACAATATTTCCAGGACAGTTTAATAAGTGTTTAATCAAGGAGATTGTCTGGTACAAATCTGAGGTGCAGCAAACTTTGAAGGGGTCACAAAATTAACATTACCACTAGCAGTCATTTTGCCCTATATGCATTATTTCTGTATTGAATTTAAATCAGTCTGGAGTTGTGTAATTAAAAAAAAATATTACTTTCATTAAAAGTTTTAATAGTTTGTAAACATATCTTGCTGTGTGTATATTTACAATTAAAGTTGACAAAAAAGTTATTCCATTTTTGTAAATTGTTTGCCCCTAGTGATCTATCTATCTGGAGGGTGATGGTTTTGAACTCCTTAGAGTGCAAAACAAGGACTCCCTAATGCCCCCCACAAAAAACCCACCCCAAATAGCAAAAAACAGCAGCATTGGCTCAGAGTTGAGTAAAGTAACATCAGCTTATAGTTTATATTGTTAATACTGGCCAGTTTTTCTATTAATAGTAACATATCCTTGCTTTCCACACTAGCCAGCCTTATATATATTAACAAGAAAGGAAATTCACAACACATGATCATAAAATGACAAAGATACTCATAAATAATTAAAAAAACAACCACCCACAAATAAGATGTTTACAAAAAGTATTTAGACTGCCTCATAAACACAATGACAATAACTTGAATAAGAAAATAAGCTTTCAATAACTAAGAAATTAACCAAATATTTTGACTATTTGTTAAAACCAGAAAAGATTCTTTTTATAAATAACAAATAAGAACAGTACACTACAATAATTTTGAATTGTTTAATCAAAATTTTTCTTAATAAAATTCTTAATCTAGAAAAAAAATAAATAATAAAAAACATCTTTACCGATTTCAGAGGAATGAAAATTAACTTTCTTTGAATTGTGATAGAAGTTATTACTACTAGACTGATAAAAATATGTGTGTGTGTGTGTGTGTGTATAAAGATGAAATAAAAATCATGATTGTTTTCATGTATAGATTACATACTATATATTATCATCCTTTTATTTATAAAATGTTATTATTTTTCACTCATGAAGAGGTGTGATTGATTAAAGCACACTAAAAATGCAAGGGTGTTTAAAATACTAGTTGTAGAATATGGAATGTTGCCTGTAATAATGTTAAATAATGCTTTTTGACTTGATCAGAGAACAATTAGGATTTGTTTTATTGAATATGGGACATTCACTTTATTATATGTATGTACACTTTAAAAACTTCTGTTGAATTAGAGATATATTTTGTATTTATATAATATGAAGTCTACAAGTAGAAATATAAAAGAAGAGGTTATCTTCCCTGCTCCTAATTGTAGAAATTGCTTATATGAAGAAGAAACGATGACTACATATTGTCGTTATCGGTGTGTTACAACTTTAATTTAGTATTATTTATGACCTCCTATGCATGTAAATCCCCTTCATTCACCCTTAGAAATAATAATAATTGTTAAAATAAGAAAAATGTGTTTTTGGTTTACTTTCCAGGTCTTATTATTGGCGCCATAATCAGGTACACGAATATATCATCAAAGGAAATTGCTCATGCGGTTATCGTTAATGAATCGTTTTATGCTGTCAACCCTCCTGAACATCTGTACGTGTCTCTTCCTAGAGACGTCAATTCATCAACTAATGTCACCATTAAGTATGACGTCATGGGAACTGTGTCAAAACCTCAAGAAGATGGAGCACTGGAGGAAACGGTAATCAAAAAAAAAAAAAATTAATGATAGTTTTTATGCATGATTTGTTGATTATGAGCCCATGTCTGTGAATAACTAGATAATCATACTGCTAAATGTTAAATATGTTTTAATAATATCTGTGAATAACTAGATACTGCCAAATACAAACTATTATACATGATTTGTTGATTTGTGAATAACTAGATAATCATACTGCTAAACGTTAAATATGTTTTAATAATGTCTGTGAATAACTAGATGCTGCCAAATACTAACTATGTTTTAATAATTAAGCCTGCATCTGTGGATAAGTAGACACTGTCAGATACTACATCTGTCTTAATAATTAGGCCAATATCTTTGGTGAAGCCATAATTATGGTAGTTGCAGCTGCCTAAAAAAAAAAAAAAACATTTTAAAATCCCAATCATTGTTGCTTCAGTTTCAACATAGCTTATTCTGTGATATTTGGGATCAAAATTATTTTCAGGCAATTCTGTGAAATTGCATTCTCATCTGTGAAGAGAAAAAATCTTGACTTTGGTTGTATTCATTAGCCAGCTTTTGTATTGATGTGATGAAAACACTGTACATGAGAGATACAGTTATAGCTAATTGTACAGAAGAAGTTAATTAATCAGTTAATTTAAGTTTTATTTTTTTCAGGTGACCTTTGACCCAGAGTTGTTTTTTAATGTTTTGCTTCCTCTGATTATTTTTGAAGCTGGCTATAGCATGAAAAGGGTAAGTTGAAAAGAAAAATAACACATACAATTTGTAAGCTGAAAAATAACACATACAATTTGTAAGCTGAAAAATAATAATACCAAATGTAATTTTCATGTTGAAAAATAATAACAAATATATTTGTAAGTGGACAAATTATAGCAACAAATACAATTTATCTCCATTAAATAATAAAATAAAACATCAAAATCAAAGGTAAAAAAAAAACATCCAAAGGATTCAAAAGGCACAAAGTCAAGTGAAATCTAAAATAAAAAGTGCATCTCCAAAAAACCCATTTAAAACAAAATAATAAAAACAAATCTAAAGAAAGAATTTAAAAATTAAAACATATTTGGTTTAAAAAATCTGTTTTTCATTCTCTCACTGGGTATTTTGAAAATATGTGCAAATTTATAAATCAAATTTGGAATAAATGGCTTGATTTCAAAACCATACATTTTTAGATATTGGATTTTTAGTTAGTGCAGTGTCTCATGTGCTTGAGATAATTGATGGACATTTCATATTTGTGGTATTGGTAGCTTTGTAAACTTTTGGTGGCCATCTTTAAACATATCTGTCTGATTTGTTCCTGATACAGTAAACAGGCTACAGCTCTAAGCCATCTTTACCTAAGAACATGCAATTTGTATTATTTTGTTCTGTATAAAATTCTGACATGTTTACACACACACACACACACACACACACACACACACACACACACACACACACACACACTCATGCTTATTTTATAATGGATTTAATTGTAAAATTAAGACAACTTGCAGAAAAATGCAGAATTTTTCAAGTTTTTTCATAAGACACAAAACTATCAATCTGAAACATCCAGCAATTATTTTTAGACACTAGACATAATACTAATTTAATATCCATTGGATCTGTTCACTGATGTGATACTGAACTCTGATCTGGCTTAAGGACTAATTTTATTTGTCATGGATACTGGAACTTATAAACAGCATTTAAATTAATAAGTGTTTATTATGTTGTAATTAACAACAGATTCACCCAGAAGATAACAGATGTTTTAATTAACAAGAACAAAATTTAAAATACTATCAAAACAAAAACCTGTTAAATCTGAATAAATTTGATTATTTCATCAAGTATTAAACATGCTTAATTTTCAGTCAGTATATAAACTGGAAAATATTGGTTAAAATTTACTCATTTTATATATTTATTATTTTAATAAATTAAATATCATATTTATTAGAGAATATATTAGTAAGAAATTATTCACATTGTATATATTTAAATAACATATTTATTGGTGAATATATTGGTTAAAGATAATTCATTTTGTGTATGTGGTTGTGTGTTGTGTTGTGTAAATGAAAGAAATAACATTAATTTGAAAATATATTGGTTAAAAATTATTCAGTTTGTGAGTAATTTAAATGAAAGAATTGGAGAATTGGAGAATTTACTGGTTGAAATTTATTCACTTTGTTTATGTGTGACCGCTCACATGAAATCAGGTCTTGAGGCCCACAGCCAAATACAGAGCTTTCACCAGCAGTAGTGGAATGATACAGTCATTTTCTGTTTTGATATTTTGTTAAAAATGGGTTTGAAAACTTTACATACCTTGTGTCTTTGAAAGATATTAATCCTGAGGTGTGTTTTGAAGCCCTTTTATGAACACTACTATTTGTTGGATGCATTTGTCTGGACAAATATTGTCACATCAGATGAATCTGGAACTAAACATGATACAGGATGAATTAGGAATCGAAAAAAAAGCCTAAGGAGTCATGAATATGAAAATATTCACTCAGCCAAAATGTGACTTGAGACCTGGTTTAATGTGATGGGTTCAATCTGAATGGATTAAATAGATAACTAAATCGGTAATTCTTTTGTGCAGTATTGTTTTGTTTATTTATTTCTTTTTAATTATTAATTAACATAAACCCACCTCAACCCAAAAACCCCAACAATAATTGTTTATTTTTACTTATCTGTTTTTCTTCTATTGAATATTCTCATTACTACTGCTACTGTTACCTCCAGTTATTTATGTATTTACATTTTTTCACCTTGAATTTATTTATTTTCTTTTCTTTTAGCGGCATTTTTTCAAGAATCTAGGAGCCATTATTACATATGCTTTTATAGGAACGACAGTGTCATGTTTGGTAGTAGGGTAAGTACTATGACAGAATAACTAATACAAATTTTGTATTTAAATTTACTTTTATTCTTAAATTTTACTGATTATGTAATACAATTTAGTTATTTTTATATGTAAATTTTATTATTTTTTTTAAATTTCACTGATCATATGATACTATTTAATTATATTACCTGTAAATTTTATTATCACTGAGTGAATAATTCAGTTATACATAAATGTAATTTTATTATTATCTTTAAATTTCATCAAATAAATAATACCATTTTATTATATTTGAGTGCAATATTCACATTTTAAATTTGACCAGATAAATAATAGTTTTAATTATATTTAAATATAATATTATTACCAGTTTTAAATTTCATTAAGTAAATAAAATAGTTAAATCTAGATTTTACTATGATTTTAACCATTTTAGTATTATTATAATAACTTTATATAATTTTTATAATTGTGCACACATTTAATAATATTTTAAAATAAATTTCTTGAGAAAATGTTTATAATTTTTAGCTGGTTTCTTTTCTGTTTTTAGTGGTATTCTGTATGGTTTCACCAGACTGATGACCATCAACTTTAGTCTTAACGACTGCTTCTTTTTTGGTGCTGTGATTTCAGCTACAGATCCAGGTAACGTTGTACTGCTTTATTGTTCCACCTCATTGTCTGTTTTCTCTGTCATCACTTAGACGTAATTTTGTAACTGATAGAGTAATGTGAACCTTACGTGTTTATTTGTTCTTTTATTTGGTCATTTATCCAACAGGCTTAAAAGGCTTACTGTTTTTGGTACAGGCGTAGATTATTTACCCATTTATCCATCCCTTATTCTTTTTTTGTTCTATTATAACTTAAGTTCAGTGTACTTGTAAAACTAACAGAGGTAATCTATTCCTGTGCCTGTTTCCATCATCTTTCACTGTCTCTGTTGTAACTTAGATGTGATTCAGTTCTAAAGCTGACATCAGTAATCTATCCTTGTATCTATTTCATTCAATGTCGTTTTGGCTTTGTTACAAGTTAGATTTGATTTAGTTCTGAAACTGAAAAGGATAATCTCCCTCATACCAATTTACTTCTTCATTTTTTGTCTAATTTACTCTTTTACAGTTTGTACAAAATTTCTTTCTTTGTTCTTAATTTCAGCTCTGTAATTTTTTTTTCTCCCAAATACTGATCTCATATTTATAATTTTAATTTATTTTTCAGTCACTGTTTTGGCAATATTTCATGATCTACATGTCGATGTCGATTTGTACGCCATCATATTCGGAGAGAGTGTTCTCAACGATGCTGTTGCAATTGTTTTGTCAGGGTAGATATTTTTTTATTTTACATTTGTCTTTCCTTAATCTCTTAACATTTAGACTAAAGGATTAATTTCTTCCTTTGTTACTTTTTATAAAACATCTTTTTCCTTTTTATGTTTAATTATTTATTTGTTTCTTTATATGTTATCTTTATTCATTCTGTTTGTTCCTGATGTGTTTATCATTATGCATTGGCTTTATTTCAATTTATATTTAATTTTTCTCTTACCTCTATATTACAGGTTTTGTGGTTGTTGTTGTTGTTGCTTTTTGTGGGGGTTTTGTATTCTTAAAAAAAATTTTCTTTGTGTATTTCTTTGATACATGTATTTGTATTTTATCTTCATTTGATTTTCTGGTTTACTTATTTATATGTTGTAACCAATTAATAGTAAAACTGTATAATTATCGTTTGTAAAATCTTTTTGTTTTTCAATAGGTCTGTTGAAAAGTATGGAACTCTACAATCCAAAACCGGATTTAGTGCAGAAGCTTTTTTCAAATCTCTCAGCAATTTTCTAGGGATATTTGCAGGAGCATTTGCTATTGGATCTGCTATAGGCTGCTTTACTGCTCTGGTATTTGTAAATCTTTTAATTTTTATTTATTTATTTATTTATTTATTTATTTATTTATTTATTTATTTATTTATTGTAAAAATTGTTGAAACTACTCCTTAGTATTTAATAAGCATTTAAGTATTTTATCTTTTTAATCTTTACTTAACAGAATAAATATATTAAGTTTATTTTATTGGTTAAACTCAAATGTTGTTGAGGTTCAGTTATAATTTTTACCATCAGTTATTATATTTCATTAACATGATTTTGACGTGCGGTTATGTCAATGGATTAATTAATAGTGTTTATCAGGTGATAATTCTGAAACATTTAATCTCATTATCTGTGAGCATACATTTACAAATGTACCCCAACACTCACATGCATGCATGCACACACACACACACACACACACACACACACACACACACACACATTCATCTATACAAATATTAATTATGGATATATGCTTGAATACAGTTTCAAGTGTATACACTGATATGCTTATACACACACACACATATTTATATTGTCATATCCTTACTTGTATATGCATGCAGTTATTATTTATTATTATTATTAGAAATATTCTTGTTAATATTATTGTTTTTGTCATTATTAATATTCTTGTTACTATTATAATTATTACTGTTATTATTGTAACCCAAGCATAATAAAATACACATGAATAAATTGATTACGATCATCTTTATTACATTTATCATTCTTCTTGTCATCATCCTTATCATTATCATCATCATTGCTATCAGCATCATTATTATCATCATACTGTTTTTTATTATCCTTTTTAATCTTATCACCGTCACCATCATCATCACTTCCATCTTATCATAATTATTATAATCATCCTTTTTATTGTCATTGTTATTATCATCATTCTTTTTATTATTACTGTATTGCTATCATCATCATCATTATTATAATTATTACCATTATTGTCATCATTATTGTTATCATGATGATTATGTTTATTATTTGTGTTTTGTAGCTGACAAAGTTTACAAAGATCCGGGATTTCCCACTGCTTGAGACTGCTCTGTTTTTTCTCATGTCCTACAGTTCATTCCAAGCTGCAGAAAGTACAGGTCTTACAGGTAGATACTGTTCTGTTTCATCAGTTCTGTTATTACTGACTAAAAAAAAATTATAATAATAATAATAATAATAATAATAATAATAATAATAATAATAATAATAATAATAATCTACTGCTGTCATGGACTCTGCTTTTGTTGCATCATTTCGCAGTAACTCCTACATTCTTCAACATGGGTTGGTTTTAAAGTAATTTTATAGTTTTCAGTTTTATATCTAGCAGAGTTTTAGAATGTTGATTATTGCTTGGGTGGTGGATTGAAAGATTGTTTGACTACACCAGTACCAGTCCATTTATCCAGCAAATTGGGTACAGATGATGACCTGGGAATAAAATACACCTAAAATATAAACTAAAAACTGAAAACTAGAGAGTAAAACTTTATTTAACAGACTTAAATTAAAATGTTTTGAAAGCCCAAGCTTAGACTTTTAAGCCAGATCCAACAGCAGGTGTCATGGTTGGACTTCATATTTGGTGTGGGTGCCTGTAAATTTGGAAGATCTCTGTGTTTTCTGGAAGCTGAAATGTATAGTCATGCAGCTGTAATATGTGTTTTAGGCCTGTTTTATTAGTTTTCTGTGGGCTGAAACATTTGAAAATATCCCTTGATGTTAATTTGTATAGTAGTAGCCTTTGAGGGATGGAAGCTGATTTCCTTTGTCAGACTATGTTGGTGGAATATCAGGGAAAAATTCCCATAAAACAATACCAGGAATTTGCCAGAGGTGAATTTTCAAATGACTAGAATTCATTTTGAATCAACACACAATAATGAGATTTATTTTTTAAAATTGCATTTTTCAAAACATTGTAAATTTAAAAATTTTTAAAAATAAAAAAAATTAAACAATGTGCAAAATCCCAAATAAAGAACAGCAGAAAAAAGCAACACACACACATATATAATAAAACATTAATAAATAACTGAACAATTTATTCTTATATACTTTTCTAAGATTGGTGAAAAAGATCTCACCTCAAATATTTATTATTTATTTTTTTAAATTTGTATTTTCAGGAATTGTGGCTGTTCTGTTCTGTGGTATTACCCAGGCTCATTACACTCAGAACAACTTGTCAGAAGAATCCAAGACTAGAACAAAACAGGTACTTTTACTTTCACTTCACAGACTCTCATTTACAGTAAATAATAATGATGATAATAATAATAATACAAATAATACTAATGATTTTAATACCAAAACAATCATGAGGTTATCAAATGATAATCAAAATGATGATGTTAATGCTAATATTAAAGATGAAAATGATCCTGATGATTATACAAATCAGAAATAGGTAGAACTGATGAGGGTTTTTTCATCTAATGTATTTATTTTTATGCATATGTTTGAGTTGAGCAATTACTAAAATGAGAGCTTTCAATTTACAGTCATGAAATGTTATTAATTTATGTATGTATTTGTAGGTCTGAAAATAGGTAATTTTATTTTCAGTTTAATAGATTTTTTAATTTGTAATATATTATTATATGCTTTCATTGTTTTGGTGTATTTAATTAAATCATACATATAAACACACACACACACACACACACACACAAAATAAAATGACTTTAAATAATAATTTAACATTAAAATGTTCATGTTTTATTTTTTTCAGTTGTTTGAGTTGACCGGTTTTCTCTCCGAGAATTTTGTATTTTTGTACATTGGTGTGTCAATCTTCACTTTTCAATACCAAAAGTGGCATGCTGGCTTCATTTTCTGTGCATTGGTATCCTTTATAATGTGTGTGTGTGTGTTTATTTTTACATAAGTAAGTAAATGAACATTTAAATCTCTTTACATCTATTTGTGTATGTGAGTATGTGTCTGTATAAATGAAGAATATATTATACATTTTTTATTTATTTATTTTTTCGACAGCTTTTTTTTTAATTTTTATAAATGATCAATTATTAATTTATTTTTAATGATAAAAATGAGTTATAAATCTTTAACATGGCTTCCAGTTTTCTTCAATTGCAGCTAGAGCATTTAATGTGTACCCCTTGTCTTTCATGCTGAACCTTGGTCGTACAAACAAAGTCAAGTTAAAGTTTCAACACATGATGATGTTTTCTGGTGAGTTTTTAGTGTAATAATAGTCCTACTACAGCTACTACTGTTACTCCCTCGAAAACTATTACAACAACAGCTACAGCTAACACTACTATTACTGATACTAATGATGATGATTTTAATATTACTAAAAAATAACCACTTTGAGTCTAAATAACAATAAATAATAATAATAACAGCAACAATAATAATAATGATTTTAATATAAATAAAAATAAGAATCAAAAGACTATAAGAATAACTGTAATAATGATTGTAATAATAATAATAATAATAATAATAATAATAACAATCATGAGGTTATAAAATAATCATCAAAATGATGGTGTTAATGCTGATATAATGATAATATTCATCCTGATGATTATACATGTCAGAAATAGGTAGAACTGATGTTGTTTTTTTCTAATGTATTTTATATTTTATGCGTAGGTTTGAGAGGAGCAATTGCGTTTGCTCTGTCAATCAGAAACACATCTACTGATGCGCGGCAGATGATGGTCCCAGCCACAATGATCATTGTGCTGTCCACAGTGATAATCTGTGGGTGCTTGACCACACCCATGCTTCAGTGGTTGCAGATTAGGTGTGTGTTGCTGTATTTTCTACTTCATTTTAGTTTCTTCCTTTCTCCCTTTCTTTATTTCTTTATAAAAAATTTGTATCTATCTTTCCTTCTTTCTTGTATCCTTTATTTATTAATATATATATATATAAAAAATATCTTTCATTATTTGTATCTTTTATTCCTTATTAGTATTTTTTCTTTCTTTGTTTTTTTTATTCTTTATTTTTTGTTAATTTTTTTTATCATTCTTTTGCTCCATTCTTTATTTCTTTATTACTTTTTTTTTCTTTCTTTTTTCTTTCCATTATTCTCTGGGGGTTTTCTCATCTTTTTTTGGATTTCTTTAGTAATTTGTTTTTGAATCTTTCTTTGTTAATTATTATTTTTTATCTGTTTTACTTTTTATTATTATTATTTTTTTTAAATTTTTCTCGATTTTCTATTTATTATTTAATTTAATTAATTATAATTCAAATACAAATTTCTTTATATAAAATTTAGAATATAATAATTTATTTTCTGTAGACGTCCATTTAATGTCTAATTATTCTTTCTCATGCAATATCTCACCTTCTATATCTGTCTCTGTACAGAAGTATCTCTCTCTCTCTCCCTCTGTCCCTCTCACTCTCTCTCTCTCCCTCTCTCTCTCTCTCTCTCTTTGGTACCATTTGTCTTTTTTCTTTATCTTTTGTCTGTCTTTATGTCTTTATTTCTGTCTCTTTATATAAATATATGAAGTACAACTATTAAAATTTAGAAAAAAATAAAGTGTCTGATTAATGCTTTTCATACAATTGCAAGTAAATAAATTATAAAAGAAACCCCTTTTTTTCTTTCTTTTTTTTCAGTGTTGGAGTTGATGAAGATTTAGAGCTGCAGAATGTTAGAAGTGTGAGTTATTTTCCTTCATAATTACTCTTTTTTTCCTTCTTGATTACTAACATGACAGCCCCCAACACCCCAAAAATACAGCTATTTAATATTTTTTAAGTAATAATACAATCTAAATATATTTAATAATAATAATAATAATAATAATAATAATAATAATAAAATACAATTCTGAATTCAGTATTTTCTTTATAACTGCAAAAAAAACATCTATCAAAACTATATCATTTCATTGTGCTTAATTAATGCTTTTATGTCCCTAGCCAAATTACAAATAACATGCATGTTTTGCCTTTCATTCATTAACACTATATACATTTCGCCTATTATTTTACTCATTATTTATTTATTACTACTATTATTATTACTATTATTATTACTAGGTAATTTTTTTTTTTTTTTTTATATCTACCAGTAATGTATAAAAACATTTTCATTTTAATTGTTGAATTTAGAACATACCTGTTATCTTGATGATATTTTTAGTTTTGGGGAATTTATGAATTTATGAAAGAAAGGATGTTTGACTTTTTATATATATATTGAACAAAATGTTTTGCCTTTGTGTCACAAACTTAAAAATGTAGCTGTTTTTAGAAGCACAAAATCTCAGACAGGACAGTACAGACCCAAGAGTTTTTGTAAATATTACAGTACAATTCTTTTTTCCAATAATAAAAAGCCTTTCTACAAGTGGTAACATACATACTAAATTTTATATCCTTTTGCAAATAGACAAAAGCAAAGAAAGAGAAAAATTCATTAAAAATACATATGTACTGATGAATTGAATGAGAATTAGAAATGGATAATTGTTTACAAAGAATTATTATCTTTTTTTCATTTCCATAATTTTAAAAATAATATTTTGCCTCTCATTTTTTTTTAGCATGATTTCAAGGATATTGTTTTTCTTCTTCTTTCATTGACCATAAACAGATTTATCATGAACTATTTTTACATCCACTTCCATGCACTCAGATCCATTTATTTGTTTATCTTTTGGGCAGGCAGTTAAAACAACTTGGCTAACTGAACATTATTATTCTTATTCTGCGTTTATCTTTATATATCTTGTAGAGAATGGCTTTGGAAAATTTTAAAATAAATATGTCAAGTCTTTTAAATATTTATAATAGTGTTTGAACTGGAAGAAAACAAATCGGATTGTGTTTTATTTATTTATTTATTTATTTATATTTTGGGATAATTAATCCAGTTTTTATCTTTGTTTTTGTAATGACTGGGCTTGCTTTGGCAAGTGATCTATACTGTTCAGTTAAACAGTTGATGGTATAAACTGAGAGGAATGTATGTAGAGTTTTTCTAATAACTAAATAAAGGCAGGCAAATAGCAAGTTTTCTAATAACCAATTTAAGATACAGGCAAATAACTGGAGTTTTCTAATAACCAATTTAAGCTAAAGGCAAATACCTGGGGTTTTCTAATAACCAATTTAAGATACATGCAAATGACTGCAGTTTTCTAATAACCAATTTATGTTAAAGGCAAATAACTGGAGATTTGACAAATACCTTGAATTATTATTTTTTTTAATTACCACTTTATGATATGGGCATATTTACAGTTGAGTCTGATAAACAGATAAATGGAACTGACTGTATTATAAAAATTCAGCTTTTCTGTATTTTATCTATTTATTATTATTATTTTTAAGGTGTTGGTTAAGTGTTGTCCTGGTATCTTATTAATAACCTGTATCTGCAGCCTTATACATTACTTACCCTCATAAATACTGACATCATGTTACTTACCCTCATAAATACTGACATCATGTTACTTACCCTCATAATCTACACTGTTTTCATATCATCATCTTAATCCACTCTGTGCTCATGTTACTTATTCTTATAATCTACACTTTTGATATTACTTACCCTTTAATCTACACTGTCCTCATATCTCCTTAATCTACATTATCCTTATATTACTTACCAGCCTAATCTGTATTTTTATTATATTGCTTATATTCTCAATCTATATTATTCTTATATTATTTGTCATTCTTATTATCAACAATGTCAGTTTTCTTATCTTAATCATTTGAGATTTAATATGTTAATTATCCTTCTAACTTCTAAGGATATTCTGCTTGTTTTACTTCTGTTTCTTTAAGTATTCTGTGTTACTTATTTTTAGTTATCAACATTAATTATTCATATATTTCTCATTTTACTTATCTTCCATATCAGCATTGTTTCTGTGTTAACAAAATATCATATTCATTAAAATTATCATTTCTTTTCCTTCTTCTTCTTATTATTATTAACATTATTATTATTATTATTATTATTATTATTATTATTACTTTTGTTATTATTAGTTGTTCAGAAAATAGAAAATATGAACTTTAATAAGAAACAAATCTGAAAATTATTTTGACATTTCAGATATGTAACTCCATTTTTTAAGTCTTTTTGGTGGTTAGGTTGAGATTTTGTTATGCAGACCAGCTGTTTTTTACCACATAATAAATATTTTAAACAAGTTAAAATAGCAAACCCACTGTTACTAACACAACATAACTGATATTATACATGTTTCAAACCATTGTTCTTTAATTACCTTTGTGTTAAAGTTATTCTGTGTAGTGTCAAAAGTCTTCTCTGAATTTTTTGTTGAGCTTGTCCTGTGTGATGATGAAGATAATAACTAGTTTATTTTTTATCCCTTTTTAAAAAAAACATTATGCTTGTTAATTGTTGAAATACCTTTGTAATATTTACACCCTTTGGAAATCACAGCATGTTTTAGCATCTCACCAAGACCACTCAATGATTTTTCTCTATTTTACATATATTTTTTTGAAATTATAAATTGAAATTCTTATATTTACAAATATGCATGCATCAAATTTAAAAACAGCAAAAAAAGATTTAAAAAAAAGGAAGAAACATGAAATTAAAATTAAAAATTAAAATAATTTAATATTACACACATTTATTTCAATTGTAATTCCACAGTTGGTTAAATAAAATAAAATAATTTTTGCTAAGACTTTTAAATTCTTTTTACCAATTAAAAATAATGTGACATTGTTTTAAAATATTTCCTTTTAAAATAGTATTTCTTTAAAGTAGCATAAACATTTTGAAAATAGTTCAATCAGTTAAATAATGGTTCCTGCAATTTTAGAGTATGTTTTCAATTTTAAACAAATATTTTATTGTAATTTTAATTGTGAAAATTTATTTTCAAATATTAACATTTTTGTTTAATTATAAAAAATAATCAAATCTACAGTTTATCCTTATTCATATTTTTCTTAAAGTTTAAAAAAATATTTAATGTAATTTTTTTTTTTTACATTATAAATTTTAAATGTTATATATTAAACAAAATTTACATTTTCATACACTTGTTATTTTTTTCTTTAATTTAAAATATATAAATTCATAAATAAATTAACATTACTAATATTTTACAATTTTCTTTACCTTTCAACATTCATAAGCTAATTTTAAATTTTAATTATAATTTTTTTTTTTAAATAATGAGATATATATGAATCTTATTGAAATGTTAAAAGTAAATAGATTTTTTTATCATGTAAACTAAATTTCATACATTTTTATTTTGGTAATTTTTTTTCTTTTTTTAAATTCCATTTATGAACATTTCTAAATACATTTTCCTATTAAAATTTTAAAATTTACATTTTTTAACAAAATGTATTTATTAATTTATTTATTAATTTTTAAAAAAAAATTATTATTATTATTATTATTATTATTATTTTTTGTAATTTAATGCTTTAAAATAAATTTTAATATCATTTTGTATTTTTCTAGTCATTTAACCACACACAAACACATACACACACACTGAAAATTCAGCTTTTAAAACTTATAACAATTATTAAAATTTGCATTTAAAACAAAACTAATATTTATAATTTAACAAGTTATTTAACAGTCAAAAACTTTGCTTTTCTTCTCTTTTTTTTTTTTTTTTCCGTTTATATGAAAAATATTTAAAACTAAAATTTTATATATTTATTATTATTTTTCTTAATCATAATTTAATTTTTAAAACTAAATTTTCCTCTGAATCTAGGCAATAACATCTCAGCGACAGTACAAGTCTATGGACACACCTGTCAGAGAGCAAAATGCTACCCACAATTCCACTGTTCCATCGGTTTGTTTCATACCTCATTCTACTGCTGCTTTTTTTTGCTTGGTTACGCCTCGCAAATTTTTACTTTTTTTTTTTGCCTTGCTTAACCCCTGCTGTTACAGCTGTACTGTGTTTGCACTTTAGTTTGTTTTGTATTTTTTATAGTAGTGTGTGTGTGTGTGTGTGTGTGTGTGAGCGCATGAGAGAGAACATATATTTCTGAATTTTTGGACTGCATTTTCATTCTTTCTGTTACGTTTAATTCTGTTTCAGTTTTTTTATTTTTCATAAACTTAAAAATAATAAATAAATAAATACCCCTCCACCCAACCCCCAAAAAAAAACCCAACAACAAACAGACAAATAATAATTTATAATTTATAAAATCAAATCAATATTTCATGTTCTTGTTTATACAAGGAACTGTTAGTAATTTTCAAGTAAAAATGTATGTTTTACTAAATAAATAAATAAATAAATAAATAATAATAATAGTAGTAGTAGTAGTAGTAGTACTACTACTACTAATAATAATAATAATAATAACTAAAAATATAAATAAATTATTTTTAAGAAAATATTTTCGTAATGTTTTATTTAAGGCTATTTGACTAACTACACAGTCACGATTAGTCTGTATGTGTGCATGTGTACGTGTGTGTACGTGTGTGTGTGTGTGTTTTTTGTTAAATGTTTTTATAATTTATATAAATCTCTAACTGAAGTAAAGTGTGACTTCAATACTGAAATATGGTGGACCAGTCACGTTTGTAAAAAATAAATAAATGCTTATAAAAATTTTCTTTACTAGAAATATCCTGAGAAAACGCATGAGAGAATTTGTTTTCAGAAATAATTTTGTTTATGTTCTCTTGCATGGTAGATCTCTAGTTGAGGACACCATGTTGCTATTATTCTAAATTAAAATAATAACATTTAATGTAAACATTTGCAATAGAATATTTAATTTCAAAAACATACAAAAAAAATTTAATTTAATAATGACACTCAAATCAAAATAGTGAGACATAACATTTGATTCATTTAACAATATTTAATAGAATGCTCAGTAAAAATGCTTTTGTTTTTTTAAATTAATTTTTAAAATAGTTAAATGATGTTTGATTTCAAATTTGAATATGTTTAATAATGAAACAGACTTTGAAATGCCAATCATGGCAAAGACATGGTTTTTATTTTAAAAACAAGATAACCAAATTCATGAAACTATAGCCAACTAACAACAAATTGGGGGGGAAAAAAAAAATCACTTTTTAACTTTTTAAAATTTTAATTTTAATTTTAAGAAGTCCATTAATATGAGAAATTTGACAAATCAGTGATAATAATGGTTTAAATAAGCTTAATATTCACAGAAGCTGAATTTAAAAACTGATTTCAGTGCATGGTAGTATGTTAAGAATTCAGGTTGAGACCCTTCTTTCTTTTTAGATGGCCGTGATTCTTCTTTTTTTTCACTGATCATTGTGTCCAGTATTAAAAAAAGTTGTTTAGGTCTTTGGCTTTTAAATGTATTTGCTCTTTATTAATAATATACATTTGTTATTTCTATATATGGTAAAAATTTATCAACATAAGCAAAAACAATTGGTGAAATTTTTTTTATGAGAAATCTTTTAAATGTTTTTTTACGCAACGGTTAGTAGGTTACTGCCAAAGTTTTAGAAATAAAACTACATACGTACTTCAAGTGAATTAACTAAATATTTTTAGAAATTTTATAACAAGAAATTTTGACTGAATCTTTGAACAAATTGGATTTCAGATATATAACAAAATACTTAATTAAAATTTTTAAAACCAATACCATTATAGAAATTTTAATGAATTTTTTTTTTTTTTTTTAAATATACTTAACAGTTTATGTCATTATTATCAAAATTACTATGTAAAATGTTGTTACAATAAAATATTGCCATGGTTTTTTATTTTGTAACCTGTGTTAAAAAAATTGAAAGATTGAAATGTAGGTACATGACCTGGGCTGATAGTTTTCATTTGCAACACAATTTAGTATGATAAAATCATATCTTTATTTATTTATTTATTTATTTATTAATTTATTAATTATTATTATTATGATTATTATTTTATTATTATGTTTTTACTGTTGTTATTTTTGTTTACTTTCACCTGCTCAGTGTAGTAAAAATGTAACAAGAATTTACATGAAATTCACCACCTTTTTATTAAATCTTAATGACAGAATTTATTATTTCACAAGTATAAAATATTGAATTAAATATTGAAATACCAATATTGAATTAACTTGAACTCAGTTTTAATATAATATTGTTTTTAATGTAAAGATAATTTGAAAAATATACATTACAGGCAGGAAAAAATTTAAAATTATTATATGTGATTTATGATTTTATTGCATTAATTTACACTTTTTTAAAAATTATTATTATTATAATTTTTTTTAAATTTTTTTTTTGACAGTTTTAAGGTAAAATGTTGATACAAACTGCCATGAAACAATCTGTCAATAGATCAATAGGTCACTACTTTCAAATTTAATATTAAAATCTATTGAAAGGTTACGTGTAGGTACATGACCAGTAGGTGACTTAGGTTGGTCATGACCTACTTTTCTTTGTTGACATAGAAACAATTCCTCTTAGTGAACAGTAGAGCACTTGAGTATTAAAGAGAACTAATAAAGATATTGCTATGGTTTTTGTTCTTTTGTAATTGACAAACACCTCGAGTTTGAATTTTAAAATAGAAATAAATTAAAATATTGAAAAGTTAAATTGTAGGTTCATGACCTAGGAAGATAGTTTTCACCTGCTGCAAAATTTAGTATGATGGAAATCATATCGTTTATTTATTATCGTTATCATTATTATTATTATTATTATTATTATTATTACACAAAAATAATCACAAAAATTTAGATTTATAAAAATTATAAATATCTGGTTTCTTTATTGAAATCTTTGATTCGATTCACTGCAGAATCAAGATTAAACTATGGCTCATTATTAGCTAATCTGACAATTTTTTTAAATTTTAAAATGATGATGTTTATATATATATATATATATATATATATATATATATATAGTGTATTAATATGGTGTACATTGTTTTATCCTTTCAAAACTTAAGCCAAATTTACAAAGGAAATGCTGATTCTCTCATTTTCATTTGTAAGGATGCATATGCTACATATACACACACAAAAATTATGGTGATGTAAAATAAATAATAATATGTTTAAGTAATCACAGTAGATTATTATTACTGGCTATTATTACAGGTGTTATTTCAGCCAACGATCTATATGTATATATTTATATATGTACAATTTTTATATGTATATATATATATATATATATATGTATGTATAATTTTTATATGTAAATTTTTTTTTGACAGTTTGAAGGTAAAATGTTGATACAAACTGCCATGAAACAATCTGTCAATAGATCAATAGGTCACTACTTTCAAATTTAATATTAAAATCTATTGAAAGGTTACGTGTAGGTACATGACCAGTAGGTGACTTAGGTTGGTCATGACCTACTTTTCTTTGTTGACATAGAAACAATTCCTCTTAGTGAACAGTAGAGCACTTGAGTATTAAAGAGAACTAATAAAGATATTGCTATGGTTTTTGTTCTTTTGTAATTGACAAACACCTCGAGTTTGAATTTTAAAATAGAAATAAATTAAAATATTGAAAAGTTAAATTGTAGGTTCATGACCTAGGAAGATAGTTTTCACCTGCTGCAAAATTTAGTATGATGGAAATCATATCGTTTATTTATTATCATCATCATCGTTATCATCAACATTATTATTATTATTATTATTATTACACAAAAATAATCACAAAAATTTAGATTTATAAAAATTATAAATATCTGGTTTCTTTATTGAAATCTTTGATTCGATTCACTGCAGAATCAAGATTAAACTATGGCTCATTATTAGCTAATCTGACAATTTTTTTAAATTTTAAAATGATGATGTTTATATATATATATATATATATATATATATATATATATAGTGTATTAATATGGTGTACATTGTTTTATCCTTTCAAAACTTAAGCCAAATTTACAAAGGAAATGCTGATTCTCTCATTTTCATTTGTAAGGATGCATATGCTACATATACACACACAAAAATTATGGTGATGTAAAATAAATAATAATATGTTTAAGTAATCACAGTAGATTATTATTACTGGCTATTATTACAGGTGTTATTTCAGCCAACGATCTATATGTATATATTTATATATGTACAATTTTTATATGTATATATATATATATATATATGTATGTATAATTTTTATATGTATAATTTTCTGAGATACTGCACATTTGCAGTGTAATTTTCAGAGTTCAAATACGCTGGCAGTTTCATGATTAGAATCACTGTTTTCTGTTACATGTCTGATAAAACATCTGCCTCAACTTTATCAATTTATCGGATAAAATTTTGAATCAGAATTAAAATTCATCTCTCAGTGAAGAACTGGACGTTAAAGGAAACTAATATGATCAATTTTCATGTATTGCCATTGTCTTCATAATTAACTGTCAAACTTACAATATGTTTCTGTTATTGTTATTATTATTATTATTGTTATAATTATTGTTATTATCATTGTAGTTATTGTTATTGTCATTATTATTATTATTGTTCTTGTTGTTATTATTTTATTATTATTGTTGTTATTTTTTTATTGTTATTGTTAATATTTTTTTATCATTGTTCTTATTGCTATTGCCATTATTATTATACTATTTTTAGTTATAATACAGACTGCGATATAATCAACAAGTCAAGAAATATTTAGTCTTGAATTTTCTTTAACTGTATCTGATTTGCTTAGTTACACAAATGTTTGAATGTCATTGAAAATGTTTCAAATGCCACTGACATTTGTTGTTTTAAGTGTCTGTTTTAACCAGTTATACCCAATGTCAGTTTTAGCCAGTTTGTAGCCAATATCAGTTTTAACAAGTTGTTGCCAATATAGAATTTAACTAGTTATTCTCAGCATCAATTTTAATCTGTCATACAGAATGTCAGTCATAGCCAGCTGTACAAAACATCAGTCTAAACTAGTCATTGCCATTATCAATTTTAGTCTATAGCAGCCATATCAGTTGTTAACCATTTGAAGCCAGTATTCATTTTAGCCAATTTCAGTCAATACCTATGTCTGGTTTATCAACGTCTATATGTAAGAACCTGTGGAATCATGAAATTAAATTATCTCTTGCTGATATATAATCAACAAAGGCATGGCGTTATGGGGTTTCTGTCTTGTTTTAATAATGCTGTATAAGAGCCCTGTATTAGAATGTTATGCACAGATTAGTTTAATATGAATTTCTGCGGTTTGCTTAAGTGGAAATTTTTAACATATTTTTTATTTCCCATTCTAATGACTGGTGACGTTTTAAAATGGTTTCTGGTATCTATTATTATTATTATTATTATTATTATTATTATTATTATTATTATTATTAGTGAGATTTTGGCTTAGCAGCCAATCATTTCATCTAAATCAATTAATTAGATTTTGGCATATTGATTTTGCTTACATTTTTGGTTAGGATGTTTCCTGGGCAATCAAAAGAATAATAACAGTTTTTTAGCTTGTAATGTCGTTTTGCCTCCAAGTTTTACCCCCAAGTTACTGGCTTTGTAATGTTTGTTAAAAAGACATCATTACATTTTTTCTCCCTAATTATGGAACATATCGACTATTTCTTTGGAAATGTTTTTTTTTTTTTTTTTTCATAGTTGTCGGGGATTTTTTAGCCCTGTATTAGAATGTTATGCACAGATTAGTTTGATATGAATTGCTGCGGTTTGCTTAAGTGGAAATTTTTAACATATTTTTTTATTTCCCATTCTAAATGACTCTCGTATTTTGTACTGTCTTGTCTGTTAGAAAGTGCTTATAATGAAGTGTCTGTGATGCATCAGTAGGTTTCTTTTCTAGATCATCAGAGACATATATCAAATATATGACATCTAGAATATTATTATTATTATTATTATTATTATTATTATTATTATTATTATAAACATCATTATTATCTTTTGATTTTTTATTCAAATTCTGAAACCTAGTATCAATTAAACATTATTTTGAAACTTTAATTTTTTAATTTTTTTTGAATAATTGTATTTAAACGTGTAAAATATTTTGTTAAGTTTAGGAGCCTAAACATCTTTTTAAAATGTGCACCAGTCATAGGGAAGGTGTTTTTTCTTTTTTGCTTTTGTTTGTTTGTGAATGTTTTGTATTTGCTTTTGTGTTTGCTAACACTATAGTTACTGTGTGTATTATTTGCAGTTGGATCAGACAGAAGATAACAGAACTGAAACAAGTTCCCCATTATTAGATCAGGTACTAAAGTAGTTATAATAATAATAATAATAATAATAATAATAATAATAATAATAATAATAATAATAATAATAATAATAATAAATGTAACAAACAAAAATAAAAAAAATAATAAAGATAATAATTTTAGTAATAATAATAATTATTATTATAATAATAATAACAAAAATGATTAGAAATAATAACTGTAAAAATAATAAAGATAATAATGAAAATAAAGATACTAATGATGAAAATTATGATAATGATGATGATAACAGTAATAATAATAAGAGTAACTAAAATAAAGAATAATTTTAATAATAATAATAATAATAATAATGGTAATAATGTTAATTATTAATGTATAAATTAGTAATATAATAGTAATGTAATAAATAAATAAGTATAGTAATAATAAATTAGTAATGTATAAATTAGTAAACTAATGCTTCTCCTGATGATATTCATATCATTGGTAAAATTAATAATATTTTTGTACTGAATACTTTGAATTTATTATTTTAATTATATCAGAACTTAAAATGATAACAGCAGTAAAAATTTTAATAAAATTGTACACCATATGTGTGTGTGTGTGTGTGTGTGTGTGTGTGTGTGTGTGTGTGTGTGTGTATATATATATATATATATATATATATATATTAAATTTCATTAGTAATAATAAAAAATAAATAATAAAATGTACTTACTCAGAACTATAGCAAAAGTCAGAAACTGAAATATATATGTGTGTGTCTGTGTTTATATACATCCATATGTAGATATGATTGTGTATAATAATCTGATGTAGATACAGTTCTAATTCATTTTAAAATCAGTAATTTCAAAAGCAAAAAATTATATATTCTTTATAATAATAATAATAAAAAAGCAGAATAATGATAATAACAATTTTAATTTTTGAATTTTAATAATTATATATAGAAGCACAATTGTCTTTTCATGTGATATCTATATTATTAGTATATTATTATTATTATTATTATTTGGTGTGATTTTTCCTTATTATTTTGGTAGTTAAAATTTTTAGCTTCTTTCTTTTTATTTATTGATTTGAATTTTTTATTTATTTAAATTGTTGAAATATAAAATTGTAGAATATTAGTGAAATATTTATAGAGGTGTTTTTCAGAAGATAAATTGCAATAATTATAATAAAAACATTCACAGCAAAAAAAAAAAAAAAAAAAAAAAAAAAAATAATTAGTGTTATTGTTATTTTTTTTTAATTTTGTTTTTTCTATTTAATAATGAAATAACACTGAACGAGAAACATTTGAACCAAAATTGAAAAAAAAGGAATTACATTCTGTGAATATTAAACAAATTTTTGAAGATTAACAAGTTGAAATTCTTAAATAACCTAAAATAATTAAAAATGTATATATATATATATATATATCTACAGAAAGAAGATGAAAGTTAAAAAAGTAGATGAATAATCAAAAATAATGATTAAGAATAATAAAACAAAAATAAAATAAAATAAAATAGTTTGAAAAATTAAAATAAGGGGTCAAAAAAAAATAATGTGTAACTGAAAAGATAGAAAAATATATTTTATATGGATGAAACATTTAAAAAAAGGAAATAGAAAATAAAGTGAATTTTAAGACACTGTAAAACTAAAAATTTAGTGGATATTGTTTAACTGAAAAAATCAATAAAAACCAGTTTAGCAGCAGTGAAAACCCCACCCAAAAACAACCACCAAACACATTGGTATAAAATACAACAGTAAAAAAAGAAGAACCCTCCCCTCAATAAAAAAACCTTTAATAGACAAATGTTTTTGTCAATGAAGCAGAACAGAACAATTTAATACAGAGAAGCAGTTTCTGTAAACAGAGCAACACTGAAACAAGTTTGTAGAGTAACTGTAAAGTGTGTGTTTGACTGACAGGAGCTGTTTTCCACATTTAATTTACTACTGCTTTATTGTTTTCTTCTTTTCATTGTCTTCTGTTTTGTTATTTTCTACTAGTATCACTTTATTCAGCTGTGTTTTGTTTCGTTTTATTATCTTGTGATGTACAGTTTAGTACAGCTTATACTTCTACTACTACTAGTGTTTTATTCTCCTAACATGATGTTTTTCTTCTACTAATGTGTTTTTCTTCTACTAATCTAGTGTGTTGTCTACTAGTATTGTCTTCTTTTTCTACTAATTTTCTCTCCTCTACTAATTGTCTTCTTTTTCTGCTAATTTTCTCTCCTCTACTAATTGTCTTACTATACCACTTTTTCTAGTGCATGGCAGTAGAGTATAAATGCTTGAATGGTTTGATCTCAACACATGCACAGCACTATGGTGTAGTGGTGACGTCGAAGCGCAGTGTGGGTAGTCAGATGAGGTTGTTTATTAAAGGGAATCACTCATTGAAAAATTTAGAGCCAAAAGTGAACATTTTTATGTTAATGATGTTATTAAAAGAAAATAATTTTAAGCATGCACACACGTTTTATATATATATATATATATATATATATATATATATATATATATATATGAGAGAGAGAGAGAGAGAGAATGTATATAATTTTGTAATATAATTATTTAGTATACTGATCCTAGCTTTTCAAATTAAATTTTGGTAACAAAACTAATGAGTGATACCCTTTAAGAACACTGTTTTTTTTTAGGTTTTTTTTAGATTTATTTATTTATTTTATTTTTGATTTAAAATGTTTCAATTCTTTTGGGTTTTTTTCACTGGTTAAAAATGTTCGTTTTTTTTTTTGTTGTTGTTGATGTTGTTTTTTAATTTAAGTTTATATTTTAAATTTAGTTTTGTTGTTGTTGTTGTTGTTGTATCTTTATTTTAAAAACAAGCAGTACCATTAAAATATTTTTACAGAATCTTTATGGTACATATTATCTGTAATTATTTTTAATTTTTATATTTTTATAATTATAAAAACTTAATAAGGATGATAATTACTATTATGAATGTTGTTGTTGTTGTTGTTATTTTTTTGTTGCATTTATCATTGTTATTATAATAGCAGTAACTAAGAAAATACAGTTTTACTAAGTTTATTAATGGTAGATAATTTCATTTTAATATTATATTATTACTGTTACTATTATTATTATTATTATTATTATTATTATTATTATTTTTTTCATCTTCCTGTTTTAAAGGAATATTCTTATAGAGGAAGCTTTAATTACATTTCTTCTTACTACTGCTACAAATACTACTACTACTATCATAATCATCATCATCATTATCATCATCATCATCAAGAATATTATTATTAAAATCATCATCGTAATCATTATCAGTATCATTATTATTATTATTATATTATCATTATTATTTCACTTCTTTTATTATTACTGTTATTATTATTATTATTATTATTATATAGTTTTACTTAAAGTAAATGTAATGACCATTATTTTAAAAATGATTTACTTAATCTGACATCTTTGAAGTGTGAAAAGTTCATGGCTAAATAATTAATAGTTTTAGTTAATTTATTATATCTGTGATTGAAAAATGACTAAAACACCATACAGAACTATTTATTTTATAATTTTTTTTTTTCAAGAATTTCTAGAAATGTCCAGACAATTCCAAATGTTTGTTTTAATTAGCAAGTTTTTTATATATATATATATATTAGAACCCCCTCATACATCAGACAAACAGGAAGCAAAAAGCAACAGTTACAAATGTCAATTATTACAAAAACTAATATGACATCAGTATTATTTTAAAGGTTATTATTTTTTTATTTTGAAATTTTTTTTTTATGTAAAATAATAAATAATAAAAATGTATTTGCATGTATAATAATAATAATAATAATAATAATAATAATAATAATAATAATAATATGTACATATATTTAAAGTTATTCGTACATTTTCTCAGTTATTGTTTATCTATTATTATTATTTAGTTATTTATTAATTTATTAATTATTATTAATTATTATTATTATTATTATTATTATTATTATTATTATTATTATACATGCAAATATATTTTTATTATTTATTTATTTATTTATTTATCTATATGTTTATTCAGAATACATTTTCAGAAACAAAACCCAAGATCAAAATTACTTTAATTTTTTTTATAATTTTATGAATCATTAATGGAACAAACAATTATGTTTTTATTTTTTTAATTTTTTAATTTTTTTGGTACATTATACTGTGAATGCTTTGATTTAAACTCCCAGTGAAAAAAAAAGTAATATAGTGTAAATTAAATCAAGATTTGTCAGGTATGCTTTTCTTCAGCAAACTGGAACATTTGAATATAAACTTTTTTCAGAAGGCTCAATGACTGTCTGCTGAATCTCATCTTGTTTCATCTTGGTTGTTGTGGTTGCAGTTTTTTAAAATTCAAAGATGTTTAGGTTTTTATCTTCATTATTTGTATGGATAATACAAAAACACATTTCGGAAGTTACTGGAAACAGGTGTGAAATAACATGTTTGTTTAAATACATCTCGTTTAAGATCGCCAGTAAATATTGCTAAACAAACATGGTAACATTTTATATATTAATTACTTCATTATGATATTACTTGAAAATCATAATTTGGTGATTTTTGTTTTTTTTTCTTTCTTTTTTCTGGATGCTTTGGTTAATAGACGTATATCAGTTACTGATTTTCAGATAAAACTCAATAAACAACAAAATACATAATATATTTTCAAACCCGGTTTAGACTGATATCATGATATACAGATTATTTGTAGTGAAATCCAAGTTCATTTGCAATATTTTGCAAACTGTCATTTCATTGATTTTTCGTAGGTTTTTTTGTTTTTTTTATATCCTCTTTTCTTAAAATTTTTGAGAGAGGTCATTTGAGATCATCTGGAGTTAGCTGTTTAATTTTTATATGAATTTTAAGATGAATTCAGATGAATTTGATGTATGTCGCGATTCAAGCAAAAGTTATTAGTCTTGGACATATCAGAATTTTTAAAATGGCAGATTGCAAGATGAACCTTTCCCATTGGTTTAACTTTAAACATTAATGTATCTTAAGAAATTTTATTTTTATTACTAAATTATTTTTAATATCATTCTGAATATAATTTATCCTAACTTAAATTAGAATTTTATGTGTGTCTGTGTTTTTGATTGTTTGTATGTATGATTGTGTTAACATTAGCAAATTTATGGTGTATGTGCATGCATGTATATATGTGTTCATGTTTGTTGTGTGTATGTGTGTCTGCGTGCATGTGTGTGTGTGTGTGTGTTGCACTTGTATGTTTCTGTATGTGCAGATTTACTCTAAATAGGCATATATAATATTACTTTTTTTTTTTTACTACATATTTTTGTTTGGAAGTAGTTTATACATGAAAGCCTAGATATATGTAGATAAGCATGTTTTGTTTGAATAATTTTGTTTATATTGATGATAACTTTGACAACAACAACAACAACAACAACAACAACAACACAGATATATCTATAAGTGTCAGGATAACATATATTATCAGATGATCACATTTAAATTAGAATTATTTTCATTGACAGTTTCAAAAATAAATAAATAATTAAAATAAACTGGTAGATTTTAATTTTTATTTCACTCAGTATTTATTATTATTATTATTATTGTTACTATTATTATTATTTACTGTTGTTATTAATTTTTTTTTATTTGTTATTATCATTATTGTTATTTATTGTTTTGTTCTTGATTTATTTATTTATTATTATTATTGTCGTTATTATTATTAAATTTATCATCATCATCATCATTCCCTTATCTACATTAACATTTATTGTTTACAGACATCTGGAGAACCTCAACCAGGCCCCAAGAAACCAGACAAGGCATGGCTTGTGGCAAAGTGGCACCATTTTGATGTTTTGTAAGTTTTTGTTTTCATAAATTTGAAACAACACATATACATAAAACAACACAATTATAAAGATGCATTTTGTTAAAACAAACATCAGCCAAACAATATAACACTATGTATTGTATACCAATTGTATTGTATTATACATATTACATTTTTATTTTACATTGTTTTGTATTATATATTATACTGCTTTATATTGTTATTTAATAATTTAATCATTTTTATTATTGTAACTATTTTATTGTTACTGTTATTCTTAAACTATTATTATTATTGTTATTACAGTTTTATTATATTTATTATTATTTCATTATTATTACTATTATTACTATTATTAAATTTTATTGTTATTTTATTATTATTATTTCATTATTTTTATTATTACAATCTTATTATTATTATTATTATTATTATTATTATTATTATTATTATTATTATTGTTATTATTATTATTATTATTATTAATATTATATTTTCAGATTTATGAAGCCACTGCTTACAAACTCACGGCCATCATTGATGGATACATTACCTAAATGTTGTCTACCTTTAACTAAGTTACTTACAACAGAAGAACAGCTTTCTCAAGTATTACACTAATTAATTAAAAATGAGAGGAAAACATTTTTGTTGTTAAATTTTTTGTTTTTGCTACCACTTCTGTTACAAGCTACTGCTGATACTACTACTACCACTAGTACTAATACTGTAACATTCTAGAGCTGTTACTTTTATTATAATTATTACCACCATTATTAGTATTATTATTAATATTATTATTACTGTTATTATTACTGTTATTATCACTGTTGTTATTAGCCAGAGTAGTAATAGTATAATAAGAATTATTAGTATTATTATTATTATTATTATTATAACTTATTATTATTTTACCGTTACCATACATTATTATTATTAGTTATTATTGTTATTACTTCTACTTCTACTACTACTATTATTATTACTGATATTTTCACTGTTGTTAGAAATTGTAGAATATTATAATAATAAGAATTATTATTACTATTATTATTATTATATTTGTTATTATTATTATATCATTATTATCATCATCAGCATTATTATTATTTTTATTTTTATGATTATTATTATAATGATTATTGTTATTATTATTATTGTTATTATGATTATTATTACATTATTATTATTATTATTATCATGATTATTATTATTACATTATTATTATTATGATTATGATAACATTATTATTATTATTATTGTTATTTTGATTACATTATTATTATTATTGTTATTATGATTATTGTTATTTTAGTTTTATTATTATTGTTATTATTGTTACTGTCGCAGGGTGAGATAAAGACTGAGTCAGACTCTGACACTGACATGATCATTGACAACACACAGCTGTCAATTGGAGGCAGCAGTGACATCATCTCAACATCGGCGAACAACCACAGCGCCGACACCCAGCCCAAAACACCCACCGAGGTTTGTGTTTCTTTTTCTTTCTTTGTCTCTTTCATTCTTTCTTTCAGTCTTTTTATTGTTTTGTTGTTATTGTTGTTTAAATTAGAAAACTACATTTTTATTATTGAATTATTATATAACATGCATGTTGAAGGGACAGTGATTCAAAATTTATATATGTATATAATTATGTGTGTATGTATATTTAGGTATATTTATTTGCTGGCTACAAAGAAAACTATTATTTTGTTGCCATGTAGAATTACATGTATAATATTTGCTTTAGTCATACTTATTTCATTTAAATGTTTACTTTTACATAGAAATCTGTAATTATTTGCAGTCCTTTTTCAGTGCAGATACAGTCTTTCATGCTTTATATATATTTTTATCTGTGTGTGTGTGTAGGTGTGTGTGCGCATATTCATACATAGGTAACAACCTATATACATACATACAGATTTACAAAAACATAAACACACATACCTATGTATACACATACAGAAACACATAAATACTTATCTAAAAAACAGAAATTGAATTATATTTCTTAAAAAATAATAATCAAATTCTGTGACAAACAAACAATGTAAAACTGTTATTCTTTTGATATATTCCTTCACAGGGCTTATAAAATATTACAAAAAAGTAACTTTTTTGTTATTCAGAACCTATTTATTTCCTCTTTGCGTAATTTGGTTCTACTGAGTAATGTATTATAAGATATTTTATTTTTTTTATTTTTTTAAATTATTTCATTTCTGTGTATTTTTGAAAAATATAATGTATTATAAGATATTTTATTTTTTTTATTTTTTTAAATTTTTTCATTTCTGTGTATTTTTAAAAAATATTTTGCATCAAAAAAAAAAAAAGAAAGTAGAAACCTTCATTGTGATAAACATGAAGAAACAGACTCAAAGAGGTTTTGAAACAAAAAATAATAATTAATTATTCCTTCAGGGTTTACATACATTATTTAAAGATTTAAAAAAAAAAAAAAATTAATTCATTAATTAATCCGTTTGAAGGTAAATTTAATTGAGAAGCTTTGCATTGGCTGTTGTAAACAAACGTTTGTTGTAGTTTAATTATCCCTTACTTCATTCATTACTTATTCGTTTTCTTCATTAATCATTTTATTTTATTTTTTGAATCAGATTTTCAGAAAACTGATTTACAATTTTTAACATTTCTTCAATATTTAAAAATAAAAATTAATTTCACAATGTTTTATTAGTTTAAATAAAAATAAAAATACATTGTCTTTTTTCTTCTTTTTTCCTTTCAAATCTAATTTTATATTTTATAGTTTTCTTATTTTTTTTACTTGAAACATTATTTTTGTTTCTTATTATTTAAATTATTTAATTATTATTAATTTTATTATTATTACTTTTATTATTATTATTCTTATTATTACATTTATTATTATTCTTCTTATTATTATATCATTATCATCATCATCACCATCATCATCATTATTATTATTTTCTTTTTATGGATTATCATCATCATCATCATCATCGTCATCGTCGTCATCATCATTATTTTCCTTTTATGCATGAAACACGCCTGCCTGCCTGTCTTCAGTTTTCTTTCATTTTGTTTTGTTTCCTTCTTTTAATGTAGATTTCCATGGAGAGTACTCACAGTTACAGCAGTGATGAGCAACTACTCACTCCTTAGCACTCACTCACTCTCTCTATCTTTGTTGTGGGTAATCGCGGTTTCTGTCAGAACCATTCCAGAACAAATTTTTTTTAACTCAGTCACTTGAGTCAAAAAAAAAAATATTAAAAACAAAATCATTTGCTGAAAGACTGTGGAACCCAGTGATAATGTGGTAAAGAAATAAATAAATATAAATAATAATAATAACAACAATAATATATAAACAGTAAGAAAGTGTACCAATAATAATTAAGAAAACAATTTTTTAATATTTATTTATTATTTTACATAAATAAATATTTAAGAAAAAAAATGAAAGAGAAAAAATATAACTAATAAACATTACAAATGATGGCTGACATATTATTTGGTGTAATAACTGGCCTTCATAACTGCTGATTTCTCTTATTTGACTTCACAATGTCAACAAACGCTAAAATAACAAATACATTTATGAAACATGAATAAAAATAAATAAAATTTAAAAACAGCTAAAGTAATAAAATTGTTGTATACACATATATATATGTGTATATAATGATAGAAAAATAATAATTATAATAATGATAATAATAATAATAATAAATAACAAAATAATGATATAAATCAATAATTAAATAAATAAGTTGGTAAATAAATAAATAAATAATAATAATAATAACAACAACAATAATAATAAATATAATAAATGTGAATACAACTAAATAAACAATATTTTAAAATATTAGGTTACGGAAGTACATAGAAAATCTTTTCATAATGTTATTTAGAATTTAAAATGTTTAATTCAGTAAATGTGAGATAAAGAGCTATACGTGGGGTCAGAAAAGTAAACCAGACAAACACAAGAATTAGCACATCTAGCTACAAAAATATTAAAATGTTAATCAGAAAAAAAAAAAAAAAAAAAATTCAGTAAAGGCTTGCTACAAATAGTTGGGTTAAAAAAAAAAAAAAAAAAAACAAAGTCATAATTATCTGCTTACAAGAGAGTTCTTTTTTTAAAATATATTTTTAAAATTTAGACACTAAAAATTTAGTTTTAATTATATATATTTATATTTTAAATGTAGACATTAAATTATTAGTTTTAATAGTATTTTTATATTTGAAGGTTTTTGGTAAGCAGCAAGTCTATGCTTTGAAAATGATAGAGATTTAATGTTTTTTTTTATATAGGTGAGAAGAATTTTTAATTTTCGCCAGATAAGTTTTGTGATTATTTATTTAATTATTGATATTTTTTATTTTTTTGTGGTGGTTGGGCTTTCATCTTGTAAAGTAAACATTCATCAGAATTCATATAATTGTTTGGGTTGGAAACTGGGTTCTGCAGTTGAAGCAAATGTGTTTTTTTTGTGTTCTGTGTTTTGTTTTACACTTTCCAAAATTTTGAAAATAGCTACTTATTTTTAAAAATAATTTATTTATTATAATATTTTATTTTTATATTCATTTTCATTTGGTTAACACTTGGGTTTTAAATTTGATTTTGATAAAGGATGACCTTGTTTCATTTTGGGACTAAGCAATTGGGGTTGTCAGTATTAAATTTATTTTTTTAAATTTAATTTGATTTAATTTTAGTTATTTAAAGTTCCTAGGTTTTGGTTTACATTTTATTAATTCTTACTAAAAACGAAATTATCAGCTTCTATTAATACAGACTAACTTAATTTATATTGAAATTATATTTCCATTAGCCCTTTCCACAGAAGATTACAAATTCATGTCATTATAATAGTTTTTAAATGTTTTGTTAACAATATGTGAAAAGTAAATTTAAATTTGATAAATGTCCTTTGTTTAATGAGTAGGAGATATATAATCACAGCATTTTAAGATTAGGCCATATTGAAAATGTAGAAACATTTTGAAATACTCATCTTAATATTTTACTGAACTGCACATTCAGTGATTCAGTATTTCAGTTTCAGTTTGGGTTACATCAAGGATGGTAGAACAAATACTCAACAGGAATTTATCAAATTTATTTATTTATTTATGTTAATTTTTTATATTTTATTTTAAAATAGTTTTTAAAGGGTCTCTTTGCAGTAATCTTGCCATTTTTATTTATTTAATTTTAATTTTTTTTTTTTTTTCATAAAAGTGATGAGCTAGAAATTTAATTTAAATTTATCTATTTACTTACTTATTTAAGTTTTATTATTATTATTATTATTATTATTATTATTATTATTTATTTAATGTTCTGTTCATTCCATTTTTGTTTCTCTTTTGTTGTTATTTATTTGTTTATGAATATGAATATGTATAAATATACATAAACCTTTACTCTTTTACTGGCAACTTAGCACTTTATGCTGGCACAATTACAGTTAGGATTTTATTGACAAATGTGATTTGTTTAACACTTACATAACTGTCTATGTCTTGTCTGTTCACTGGAAGCTACAGCGATCACTGAACTGTGTCTGAATGGTCAATGACTTTTCTAAACTTTTATGAATTTTTTTTTTTTACCTTTTTATTCATTTATTTATTTTTGTTTTCTCATTCTTCTTCTTCTTATTATTATTTTTTTTCTTTCTTCTTTCTCATACTTTTTCTTCCTATTTATTCTTTTATTAATTTTTTTTTATCTTCTTTCTTTCTTTCTTCCTTCCTTCCTCTTCTTTTTTCTTTCTTTCTTTATTAGTTTATTAAATGTTAATTTCAAAACAAAAAGGTCACAGGTTGTGGTATGTGCTGCTGTGTTTAATGTACTGGAGGTAATAATCTGTATTTTGTGTTTGTGTGAGAGAGAGACAGAGAGACGGAAAGACAAAGCATCATTAAAACAAATGTTCTGTCTGTATGTTTGTGTATGTGTGTGTTTCTGTTTTTACTTACAGCTGCTTTATATGCTCATTTTTACATTCAAATGTTGATTAATAATCTTTATTGTTTACTACTAATAATTTACCACCTTAACTTCTGTGTATTTTTCCTAATAATTATGTAATTTCTTACCAGTTTCTTTTCATCATCATGTTGTTGTTGTTTTTATTTATTTTTTGTTTAAATAATAATACAAAAAAAAAATAAAAAAAAATAAAATAAAAAAAAATAATAAATAATAATAATAATAATAATAATAATAATAATAATAATAATAATAATAATAATAATACTTTTAATACTAACAACAACCATGAGGTTATAAAATGTCCATCAAAATGATGATGTTAATGCTAATGTTAAAGATAAAAATGATCCTGATGGTTATACATATAATAATAATAATAAATCAGAACAGTAAATAATTTAAAAAAAACATTCCTCTGCTTACCATATATTGAAAATAAATAACAAATAAATGAAATAATAAATAAATAAATAGTAATATGCATTTCAGATTAATGGATGAGATTTAAATGATATTTTTATTTTTATTTATTCAACAAATGGGTGAACATGTATGTGATTATGTATATTATTAAAAAAAAAAAACGTCAACTCTTTCTTCAGAAAATCTGGATCTGAAGTTCATGGTTTTATTTATTTTTTAAATCAGATGATTTGGTACTTACAGTATCTGTTTATTTTTAAACAGTTGCAAATTGTTCTATCTGTATTAACATTTTATTAAAAAAATTGTGCGTATAAGTGTGTGTGAGTGTGTTTGTGTGTGTTTTTGAGAGAGAGAGAGAGGAGACAGAAAGATGTATATGAATTTATAAACATATAATCTTTATATTCTTTATACAGTAATGAAAATAAACTACTTTATATTTTGTTTTGACTTAGGACTTTTTCTTTTTCTTAAATTTTTTTTATTTTTGTTTTTGTTTCCCAAGTTACAATATTTCTTAATGCCATCAATTGTTTCTTTGGTTACAACATTTATAGAACTGTTAATTATATTATAAACAACACCACCCACCCCACCAAGGACAGAAACCAAAACCTAAAAAAAAATAAACTGTAAAAACCGAGTTGAATACAGAATGAAAAACAAGTTGTAAATGTAAAATAAATAAAATGGCCAAAGTATTTTAAAATTATGTTGACAGTTTCTAAACTACAAGATTTCACAGTCAAAGTGGTTTCCTGTGAACAGAATCTTGCCAAATCAAATATCAGGACAGTTTCAAAATCCCTTCAGCTTTCTGCTAGAGATTTAATCTGTTAATAGTTTATTTTGGAGAAAACAAAAGAAGAATCTCTGTGTTTTTTTAACCATTTAGCAGTAAGGATTCTTTTATATCCACCTTCCCATAGACAGCAATGTAAAAGGTGTCTGTTTCAAGCATGTTTTTGCAGAAATAAAGACTCATACATTTCCTTACTACACTCTGCCAATACACTGTTAAACAGTTCTGTACTAAGCTAAACTGTTCACTGCACTACAGAACATTACAGTACACTGAGAGTATCAGAAATGAAACAATACAAAGTATGTTATACTAAACCTGTACTGTACAACACTACACTGCATTGTACTACACTATGCTATACTACAGTATACTAAATGTACACTGTACAAACCTACTTTAATATACTGTACTATACTGAACTGCACTATTCTATACTATACTTTGCTAAACAACACATACTATACTAAATTATACGACACTATTCTATACTGTACTTTGCTATAGTAAACAATATTACACATACTATACTAAACCATACTACACTATTCTATACTGTACTTTGCTATAGTAAACAATATTACACATACTATACTAAACTATACTACACATACTATACTAAACCATACTACACTATTCTATACTATACTTAGCTATACTATCAGAAATTCATCAAGCTTATTTTTGACATTATAAAATAGTGTTTTATTTAATATTGATAGTTTAAGTGATATGTGCTTTTATAGTAGTAGTAGCAGCAGCAGCGATATTAATAGTAATTTACAAGTCTTAGTGTTACTAGTTTTGTATTTTTTTCATTTCTGAATCTCATATCTTCTCTGCTGATGAATCCATACATTTGTTTGTTCATTGATTCATTCATCCATCCATCCATCCATCCATCCATCAGCTATTTAATCATGTATTCATTTTTTTAAAAGATATATATATATATATCTTTTGAAGAGTAAATAATATACTACAAGTTAAAAATTTATCTTTAATGTTTCTTCTTTTTTCTTTCTTTCATTCTTTCTTTTCCCATCCTTCTTTCTTTCCTCCCCCCTACTAAAAACTAAAGCTCTTATCTTTAACTATAAAACAATTATTAATTTGTTACTATGGTGTATATATACAGGCTGCATGTGCACACACATGCATGCACACATACAAGTGAGAAAAACAAGTAGTATCTGGAAAATTGTTTTCAATGGAAAACAGCCTAAAGTCTGTTGATGTTGTAGTATTTTGTATAATAATGTCTTATAAAATTTTGTTGATAGTTTCATTTTATTTTCATTTTATTTAATATATGTTAGAAATCATGGACTTTGGTACACTATGGGGATTTTGATTGGAATAAGAAAAGGAAAAAAAAGCTAGAAATCATCTACCATAGTCCTTTTTTTAATACGATGGAATCACTGGAACAAGGAAAAAATTAAACATTACAGAAATGTTTAATAAAAGCAAAAAATCAAGTAAAATAGACTTGTTTGAAAGAAGAGAAAAACGTAAAAGTATTAGTGAAATGTTTTATAAAATGTTTTTGTTTTTCTTGTTTCTTTGATTGGTGGTGGGGGGGTTGTGCCTTTTTTGTGTTTTTGTTGTCTTTTTTTGCATTTTAAGTAAACAGACTTAAAATTGACTGGAGTATAGGTTGGAACAGAAGAAATGCTTAAAGTCCTGTAAAAATGTTTTATAAAATGTTTTTGTTTTTTTTGTTTCAGTATGAAGTTGACATTCATGCATGAGGTAGAATATAATAATTTTATTATTTTTTTATTTTTAAATTAACTTTAGGCATGTTGTATTTTTGGTTTTATTTTCTTGGCTGTTGGTGTGTGCTTCTTTTGGTTTTGGTTTTAAATTATTATTTTGTGTATTTCTTTCCTTTTTTTATAATTTCTGAAACTTTTGCACTGGTGTGTGTGTGTGTGTGTATGTGTGTGTGTGTGTGCGTGTTTATTTGCATGTCTTTTGAATCGAGTTGCACTAAAAAATAAAACAAAAATTATTATAATTATCAGTAATAAATAAATAATAATAATAATACAGATAATTGGACATAATTCTAAATGGACAATTATTTACGGTTCTTTTTTAATGAATATTACAAAAAAAAAAAAAAAAAAAACTTTATTTTCAGTGGTCTTAAAATAATGTATTTATATAAACTTAAAATTCTGCACGACATTTTAATAATAACAATCTAAAATAAATCTTCTTTGAATTTTATATCTTTCTTTTTATTGCATCAGCATCCAGTATTTGGTACAAGGAAATCTTTCATTTATAGACAGTGATATTCATAATCAGTCCTGAATTAAGATTTTGTAGATCACAGGATTAGAAGTACTGCAATGCTTTCTCTGATATTTTCAAACTGGGGAAGAGTTAAGGAAAATGAAATAACTTTTCAATTAATTTGTGAGGTCCATGAAATGCATACCTTAACAGTGCATATATCTCATTTAAAAATTTTTTTTATTTCTTTGTTAATTAGGTTTGTTTATATATTATGTATATATGTATGTATGTATGTATGTGTATGTGTGTATGTATGTGTATGTATATGTAGATACACACACATAATACATACATACATTATATATATATATATATATATATTGATAGATAGATAGATAGAAAAATAGAGAGTCAGACAGACGTTTAATATATGTTAAATATGCTTTTTATAACATTTGTGTGAAAATTATGTTTTTGTTTAAAGTAAATTTATATACTACACACACACACACACACACACGCACACATATATATTTATTTATTTATTAATTTGTTTCAGAAGGGAGATGTGCGACCTGCAGACAGTTTTGGTAACAACACACCAATGAACATGAGGGTGAATTTAGCAGGATCTTCTGGAGATAAAGTGTGAAGCACAGCAAAGAACCATAACCCTGATTTTTAACTTAACGTTTTTGGCACAAAACAGCTGAAATAATGTAAACACCAGTGACCTGTATCAACTTACCACACCTCCTGAGTCAAGTCTTAATGTGTTTCAAGAGATCTCATTGGCTTATTTGATGTCATGCTTTCTAAATGCTTTCAAAGAAGTGTTCTGATTGGCTGAATCGACATAATCCTTTCTAAACTACTGTAAATGTTTTGAAAGAAATGTTATGATTGGTTGATGAGATATAATGCTTTCTAAACTAAGGAGCAGAATGTTTTTGAAAGGTAAGTTTTAATTGGTAGGTTTTGATGTGATATTTTCTAAACTATATGACTGAAATGGCTTGAAAAGAATGATCTGATTGGCTGATTTCATGTGATAGTTTCTAAATGCCTCAGCTGAAAATGTTTACACAGAAATGTTCTGACTGACTGATTTGTTATCTTCTAAAGGAAGGAGCCAAATAATTTCATTGGTTGGTTTGTTGTAGTACTTTCCAAACAACAAAGCAGAGGCATTTTAAGATGGCAAAGACATTTTTTTTATATATATATGTATGTATGTATGTGGGTTGTTGTTTGTTTTGTTTTGTGGGATTTTTATTTTATTTTTTGAATTAATGTAAAGGTTAATTCTTGTAGTATATGTCTGCATAATATATTTTTATGTTAGTTTCTAGAAAATTCCCTATCCCCTTTTTAAAAAAAGAAAAAGTACACATAACAAAATAATCAATCACCCATTGATGCTTTTCTGATGTATTTGTCATGTATTCATTAATACCAAAAATATATCAAAATTTCTTGTTTTGTAAAGTCATTCATAAAACATATATAGACTTGAAGATCATGAGCTTTTTATAAAAATTATTAATTTTAATTTATTTTAATTTAATTTAATTTGATTTAATTTAATTTAATTTAATTTAATTTGATTTAATTTAATTTGATTTGATTTCATTTAATTTCATTTAATTTAATTATTTTTAATGTAATGTAATGTCATTTTATTTTACTTTAGTCTACTTTATTTTATTTTTTATTTTTATTTATTTATCAGTTATTTATCTTAAATTGTAATTGGTTTCCTTCAGTAAAAAAAGAAGACATGTTAATCAAAGTCTCTCTCTCTTTTCATCACTAATAAATCACTGTGCATTGTGTTAAAAAAATATTTAAAAAGTTTAAGTGTATAATTTATATGATTTTTAGAATCATGCAACATTCAGAAGGTGTCTGGTTAAATTTTTATAATAACTTATTTAGGAAATATTTTAATAATGTGAAAAATCTATCAGTGAAACATGAATTATCACTAAATGAAGGCTGTCCCATTTTTAGCTATTTAAATTACCTAATGAAAAAGAAAACAGAGTAATATTATAGTTCATTCAGACAGCATTATTTTCAGGATTTTCTGCAAACTGTTGAACTGCAGAACAAGAAGAAATGCTGCTTGAAATCTTAAGCTGTTTTAAGCAGTAACGAAACTCTTCGTAACTCTATTAATTAATTTCTTTCAGTCACAGTCCTTATACTATATTTATTGTTACTGATATAAAAAATGTAATTTCATTAATTTCAGAAATGGGTTAGGCAAAATAAAAGTAAAGTTCAAGAACATCCTTTTCTTTGTTGAATTACAGTTTGTGCAGTGGTAAAAAAAAAAAAAAAATGTGTAACTAAAATTGACAGAAAACCAATAGCTAATGGAACACTGTTAGAAATGATTTACCTAAACAAAGGTTCAGTAACCAAGCTGTTCATTAGCATTCAGACTGTCACCAGCTGACTAACTGTAGTAGCAGTTACAGTTTATATATCTATTATTATTATTGTTATTATTATTATTATTATTATTTATTTTTATAAATCATTATTATTGTTATTAGTATAATTATTGTTATTATTATTATTATTATTATTTATTATTATTATTTTTTTTATTATTATTATTAGTTTATTATTATTAATAATATTTATCATTATTATTATAATTTATTATTATAAATCATTATTATTATTAATATTATTGATCCATTGATCCATTTTTCCAGTTTTACTGGGGTTTTTTTATTGTTTTTTTTTCTTCTTTTTTACGAGAAAATATTACAATCTTGTTTCACAAATGATAAAATATTTTATTTTATTGTATTTTATTTTATTATTTATTTTTTATTATGTTTTAAAAAAAAGGATAATTTGTTTTTTCACAAATGATAAAAAAAACAATTCGTCTTCTTTTCACAAATTACAAAATATGTTGTGTCACAGTTGATAAATATTTTTATTCTTTAATAGATTTTACTGGTTTTGGAGTGGGGCTTTTTTCTTCACAAATGTTAAAATATTTTTTGTTCTTGATATTCAGATATTTACAAATTCTGTCATATCATCATCTGTTTTGTTAACATTCTCAAAAGAATATTCATTCATTCCCTAGAAACTGACCATATATATTTTTATTACTACTTCACCTTATAGTATACCAGTATCATCTTTATTATCAAAGTTTCAGTTACTTGTGTTCTCCCTTTCTAACCTAAATGCTTTTGTTTTGGGATTCTACTTTAAAATGCATTTTAAAAAAAAAAAAAAAACATTTTCACAAAATCACAGTAAAACCTTATAGTTCACAGTATTTGTATAATGATTCTCATGTTCAAACTTTTCTAATAATAAAATATAATAGTAAAATAACATGTTGATGAAGGTATGATGAAGATATATATTTTCTCTTTCGAAAATAATGTTATGTAGTGAAAATCTCCCAAAGACTGAGTATACAGCAAACATAATATTTAACTTGCAGAAATGATGTTAGGATTAAAGGAAATTATTTTTAAAAATTTATGTTTTTATCTTTCATGTGTCCATTTTGGCTAGTTTTTTATCCTTGTACTTTATTGTTATCAAAGTCTGGGAACCAGTAATAAATAACATAAAATATATTAGAAAATATGTAATGTAACAGTTATAGCTAAAAATATGTATGTATTTATAATTACATATGCATATATGCATAAACTCACACAAACTCACATATATACATACATACACAGAGGTATGGTTTATGAATTAGTGTACATATAACTTAGAAATTACAGAACAAGGTTTTTAATAATTTGGGATGGCTTATTTTAGCATATTTCATTATGCTTATCTTTATGTGTAGCTTAGCATCACTGTTGTCAAATGGGAGGCCATTTGTAATTCACGGCCTTAATAATAAAAGTGGAAATTTGTTTATGTGTCAGCTACATCCACATTGACTTGATGTATGTTAGGCATTTATTTCAGGACATAATATCCGTTTCTTTGTGTGTCTGTCTCTTTGTCTTGCATTTGTCTGTCTGTCTGTGTGTCATGTGTGTTTTTCTGTAGGTTTGTGCAGTTTTAGTTTTAAGAATCTATCAGGTGTCAGTCAGTCACTGTACGTTTGTTATACATTTTCTTTCATACTCTCATCAGGTCACACAAATGTGTGTGTGTATATATATATATATATATATATGTACACACACACATATACTTACAGGGTGGTCTAAAAGCACATGGACAGGTTATAACATTTATTTTGAAATTAATTTTTTAGATTATTTTGAGATTATCTGAAAAGAAAACAGATTCAATTTAAATAATTTTAGTAGTAAAATTCTAAGTAATATAGCACAAATACCATATTTATAATCAACACCATTGTAATAATATAATCCTAACCCTAACCCACATACTGTCCACCTACTTTTGGACCAGCCTGTATATAAGCAGTAGTTGAAATCAGAAATTAATCTGACTATTTTCCAAAGAAAATATGTTTAAAAGAACATCGGCCAAATTTGCAGACTGCACTAATAGGATTACCAAATAGTTTAATGAGAAAATTGATCAGTGTCATTTTTATTGTTTCTTATTAAACCAAAATCTATTTGATCCTGCTGCTGATGATAAGAAAAATGTATTAATATGCAGTTAGGATAGTGAAAAAACATTTATGCATATCGTGTGTGTGTGTGTTGTGTGTGTGTGTGGGGTGTGTGCGCCCATTCATGTTTTGGCTAGTAGAAATTTCTACTTTGTTAACAATGTTCAGTATTATGTTGTGTTACATTCCCAAGATGGTGGCATCCTAGCTATTCATGGTGTTTGCACAAAAATTTTCTGTTTGCAGAATATTTTTTTTTTAGTAAATTTAGTCACATGTATTAGTTAACATGTGGTATTGTTGATTTGATAAATTGTTTTGAATCTGAAACCGTTTTGTATGATTTTTGTCTCTATATGTGTATGTTGGTTAAGGGAATTTTAAAAATGTTAATATTTTGTGAATGTATATTTGGCAAGTCTACATGTATGTGTGTTTGTGCGAGTGTGTGTGTATCTGTCTGTCTGTCTGTATGTTTTATATATGTGATTCGTTGTGTGTGTGTGTGTGTACAAGTATGTGTGTTATAAGGAAGTGTCTGTACCTGTGTATTTATGTTTCTGAGTGTACGTGTGTCAGAATATATCAGCATAAATATGAGAGAAAGACTTTGCATTTGACAACACACACTCACTCACTCACACACAACCAGACTCATATACACACACACACTCATATACATAATACATACACATGCATACATATCATTGCAAGGCTCTGATTCTTTGTTTCTGTTCGTTGCGTGACGGTTTCACAAATTATTCACTGTGACATGATCTGCTTTCATGTATGGATCTTAACTTACAGGAAACTTGTAAAAACGCACACACTGATGAATTGCTCTAGCGCTGTTGGTTAATTACAAAATTTTAGCTTACATATTTGTTCAAGTAAACATAGGTAGGTGAATTTATTTATGTATGTGTAAATTTATATTGCCTGCATATTAATGTATGAGAGAGAGAGTGTTAACTGGAAGATCTAACACACACATGTATATACATACATACATACTGATCAGTACATTTTAAAGTTATTTCTAGTCTAACAAAAATTTCAGATAAAATGAAAATACAATAATGACATTATACAAGAAATTAAAAAAAATAATCTGAATTCATTAATATTGTTGGAACTGAACTAAAAGTTACACAAAAATAAGTACAATGAGTAGATAATCAAGATGAATAAAATAATAATAGTCCTTAATGAAAATTGGGAAATATTGGCAAGTGAAAAAAATTCTAATGAATTTCTAGGGATTTTTATAAATTTTGTTCATTTAAACTAATGGTTAATAGTTATCATGTGCGTATTTTTGTTTTATCAAAAATTTCAATCAATGATAATTAAATTTGTCACCAGTATCATCAAACCACATAAACTGTTGTTAAATCAGTGAAAAAAAATGTGCATCAAAACATTTTATGTAGATGACTGGGACTTTTTCAGCAAGGGTGTCTTGCATAATTAGAACAAAATTTGACTTTTAAAATTTTGTAAATGTATTTTATAGATGTTTGGAAAGGTTTCAGTAAGGATGTCTTGCATAACAAAAACATTTACATTTTGTTAAATCATTAATCTTTAATTTCTTAATCTTTAATTTGGTAACCTAATTTAATCTTCACATCACCAGATTTAATTAATATGGATGGAAGATCAGCATTAAATGTATAAGTGGCTTGTATTTTCTAGCTTTCATTTGTTTCATTTTGGTCAACAATTCTGATTTATTTACATGTGCAAGTTCATTGAAAGAAACAGAATGATGTGGAAAGATGCAGAAAGAAAAATATAGATATAGAGTGAAAGACAAGAACAGTGTCTTTGAAAGACAAAAAATAAATATGTCTGAGAAAAAAAAGAATTTGATTGAGAGAGAGAGAGAGCACGAGATGGGAGAGGGAGAGAGAGAGAGAGAGAGAGAGAGAGAGAGAGAGAGAGAGAGAGAGAGAGAGAAAGTAAATTCTTGAAGAAAGATAGTGATAAAAATATAAAGTAGATGGATTCTGATTCTTTCAAAAATTTAAAATTTTGCTTAACAGTGTAAGTGCACAGAAATACAAAGACGGGACGAAATAATGAAGATCTAAAGAAAAAAGAGAGAAGTAGGGCAAGGGAACAAAAGAGGAGAGAAAGAAAAAGCGAGTGAGTGAGTAGGTTAAAGAGTGTATTTCAGAACTGAAAGAAGATAAAAAAGTGAAGGAGAGTGAATGGCGTAAAGATAAACAGAAAGATAAGGACAGACAAATGCATAGATGGATGGATGGATCTGAATTTACAACTACTAAATTTATTTTGCTTTATGTGTGTAGTAACCCTGGTTATGCCATTGTTCCTGTTTGTTTTTTTCAATGTGTTTTCTTCATTTTCACAAGTAAGGTAAGAAATTTAACATGCTTGTTTTTTTATAAAATGTTAATTATAAAAAAATCGTCACCAATTTTCTAAATTGCTGGCAAAACTTTTCTAATTACCAAAAATAAAATTAGTTGATAAAATAATAATTATATATTGATGTTATTCATTAATTTTATATTTTAAAAGACTATTTATATAACTTGCTTGCTTTTTTTTTTTTTATGTTTATATTTTGTATTTATTATATATTTTATTTTTACTGTTGTTTTTAACTGCAGCATTTAATATACAGAAATGTTTTTTGTTTTATTTTATTCATTTATTTTTTGAATCTGTTAAACCTTTGGAAGAAGATCTGAAGATTATTGTTTTTCATTTTCTTTTCTTTTTCTTAAATACACAAAACTAGATATATGACATGACAAAAACCTTGCTTTTATTTTAGTAAATACCAGTTTATTTTATGAAAGCATATTAATGATAAATCAGTTACTTAATTTTACATTTAATTTTTTAAATTTAGAAGTTATTTTTCTGCTACTAGAGTAGAAACTGCGCAGAAAGCCAACATTAATTTCCTCAGTGAACAGCGTAAATGAAAATGTGAAATGAGAAAATTATAATCAAGTAGATTTCCTTTTGAGTGATCTTGAAGTTAACATCTGGTATCATAATATTATTAAATAAAATAACAGCAACAACAGTTTCCTAATTTCCAATCTGTATGAGGTGTAAATCACACAATTTATTACAGATTTACATACATCTGGTCGTGGAATTTTAAATTGTATACATGCCCATTGTTTTTACATAACTTACATACAGTTGTATAAAATGGAAAATTATGTAATTTTTCTTTATTTCCATTTTATTTATTTCCTGCCTAAAATTAAATTTTTTACAATGTCTGCTTAAACTCGTTCATGAAATTTCAACTGGTCAGTTTGTGAATTGAGACAAATCAAAGTTTGTTAAATGAAAAAAATAAATTCTGTCTTTGACAGGATGTCAAATCATAAATAGCTGTATGCCAAAAAACTGGTGCTCATGCATAATCTAACTGGTAATACTGATTCATACTGCTCGCTTTATGTTAAAATAATATATCTGATTTTATTTTAATATTTGTTAAATGATATATGGCAATTTTCGGTTTATATATATATATATATATATATATATATTTTTTTTAGTTATATGTTTTTTTTTTACTGTACATTTTTTTTTTTTTCAAAATATACCTTTTCTTTCTTTCTTTCTTCTTATTATTATATTATATTATATTGATTAATTTATTTTTTTTTTTTATTTTATTTTATTTTATTTTATTTTATTTTATTTATATATACACACACAATCTAATAAAATATTCCTTACAGCTGATATTATTTACATACTGCTTTTCTGGTTCTTTATAACTTTTTGTAGCTTTTTTCTTTGTTATTTTTTAACTTTCTGTGTAATAAATATTTTAATGTATGTTAGCATAATTTATGAAATTATGACACAGATACTACTGTACATATTTATGTTCTATGTGTCTTCTTTGTATTTGTTCAATATGTATGACTTTTGATCAATACATGCCTGAAATTTCAAGTGTTTTCCTTTTTTTTGATGTGTGTGTGTGTGTGTGTGTGTGTGTTTCTTTGTCACATATTAATTTTAATGTAATTTCTGTGCATTTCTTTGTGTTAATTAATGTAAACTATTGCAAATACATGCTTTAAACACAGGACTTGGATTCTATTCTCATTTTTTTTTTTTTTTTTTATTTCTTTAAACTTTTTTTAAAACATGTATACAGAATGTAAAACATAAAAAACAGAAAATTTCCTATTTTCTTTATCTGTTCCAACAATAGTAAACATTTTTTTAAAAATAATTTATTTAATTATTATATATATTTTTTTAAATGTCACTCTGTTAATATACACCAGTATCATCTAAGTGTGTGGTCTTTTATACTATTTTCCATTCCAAACAGGGTCTCATTCCAGTATATCACTGGCCTTATTTTGTGTACATGTCTATGTAAAAAATCCTTTGCTTCTAGAAATAGTAGAAAATGGCTTTTTTTTTTTTTTTTTTTAAATAAGACTAGTTAATTTAATAATTTTGATTTGGAAGTTGTAAATATTGTATAATTTTCTAGCTCATACACACACTTACATACTGCTTTTGTATTTTCATATCTAAAATATTTTTAAAAATTGTAAGAAAAAAGTACCAGCCCTAATAAAGAAAAACGAAAAACAAAACAAGATATTGAGACAAGTTTATTTTGAAAAACAAAACAAAAAAAATCTGATGAAACTATAAATATTCACAAAAATATACAATCATGTACAATTTTCATCAGCTTACACAACAAAATAATGTCTGTATAGATGACTGAACTTAATGTAATAATAATAATAATAATAATAATAATAATAATAATAATAATAATAATAATAATAATAATAATATAAAGTTCTTTTTAGCAGGTGTCAAGATTTGATCCCAGTTCTTACAGGTAAACCTTTGTTCAGATTATCTCCTTTCAAAGAAACTGACTCACTGGTAATAGTCAGATTTCTAAAACATTTTTTTATTTCTAAATAAAAATATAAGCAAATGCCAAGACTTAATTTTTTTTTTTTTTTTTTAAAAAGGTTTTTTTTTAGACTTTAAAACAATTATATAAAAATAATGAATAAATACATTGATAATTTTTTTTATATATAAATTTTGATAAATGAAAATAAAATACTTTATATTTGTTTTATTAAGCCAAATAAATACATTTTTAAATAGTTAACATGATTTTTTTAAATGTTCACATTTTCAGAATGTAAAGCAGAATTCTGTATGCACTGAAAACTATCATATTAAATAAATTAAAAAAATTATAAAAATTCTATACAAATGTTCAGAATAACAAGTGTACATAATAAATTATTTAGAATACATTGATAATGAGTAGAAACTGACATGTACAAAAGATTCTAGAAAATAATAATTTAGGCGAGTTTTAGAATGAGTAGTGACAAATAGGAAGTTTTAATGTAGACAAATAATACTGGTAAAATAATAATAATAATAATAATAATAATAATAATAATAATAATAATAATAATAATAATAATAATAATACAAAACTTAAAAGCAATTACACATATTTTTAGAATGAGCCATGAACTAATAAAATGTCCTATAACTACATTTTATATTTCACACAAAGTATACAGTCTTTAAAATGAGTCATAACATATTTTTTTTTTTATTTACGCAATCATTTCTAGAAAATATTCTCTATAAGTTTTAAAATGAGTCCTCACTGAGTAGAATTTCTTATATATACAAACTACATTCTCTAAAAGAATATTCCATAAATCTGTTTTAGAAGTCGTAAGTTTGCTACTGCAATTTTACATTATAAACTAGGCAGCTGTTTAGACTGAGTCATGAAAATATGCACACTTATATTACAAGAATTCCAGAAAATAATATATGCATATCTTTACAATGAAACTAATAAAAATTACTATATACATAAATATACAGAATAAATTATACGTATTTGTCAAATGAGTCCTTAAAATGGACATACACTTGAAATAAAAAAAAATTTCCAGAAAATAATAATCCCTGTGAACTCACAAACGAGTTTCTTTACAAATAAATAAAATCCATATTAAATCTAAATGCAGATGACAAACACGTCAACTAACTCAAAATAAATTTAAAACTCGTCTTTTTATCGAATCTAGAACGCAACTTAACAACACTCGCATTTATATTCAAACATAATAAACTGTAAAATCTTCGAATTTTTATCGAAATTAAAAATAAATTAAAATGACATTTACATTTTTGACTAAAGTTA
>CM022666.1:8200764-8233264 GCA_012295275.1 Chrysomallon squamiferum
CTCGTATCCGTTGGAGAAGTAGTGAACGCCCTCTACCGGCCGCGTAGCTTCCAAATATTCCTGGAAAATAAGAACTTTAGTAACATGACTGTTCTTTAAAGAAAACTTTTCAAAAATTATTTTTAATATATTTTGCTTGATTGCGTGTGTGTTTGTATATTAAAGTTAAATTAATGAATGAATTATTTTATTTTATTTGCATTTAAAGAACGAGAAAAAGTATTGGTTTGTATTTTTTTTTTTTCTTTCATTCAGTAAGTTTTCCTTTCTTTCCTTCTTCCGTAAATTTTTGGTATACAGTAATTAAAATAGCACAATGTATTAACTGCAAATGAAAAATGTGAAGATGTTTTACACAGATGGGATGCCTTTTTAAAATTGCAGTAGTAACACACTAATTACCTTGTCAATAAATTTCTGTAGTTTCTTGAAAGCTTCTGAAATTGGTTTCAAACTTTCTTTTCCCTTGAGCCATATTTTTTCCCTGTAAGCAAGTTCATGTATTTTTATTATTAGTATTATTATTATTAGTAGTAGTAGTACTATTAGTATTATGATTATTATTATTAAACACATTTAACTCTGGCTAATAGTGTTCTTAATGACGGAATAACAAGATGACGCATGCATTCTCTAGTCTGTAACCAATGACTGATACGTAGATTATTATTATTATTATTATTATTATTATTTGTAGTAGTAGTAGTAGTAGTAGTAGTAGTAGTAATAGAAGTAGTGGAAGTATTAGTCAAATGTTTCTTTACTCTTTTAAATCATTTATTAAAATCGACTTAAATGACGTCACAGACAATCCGTGCTGTTTGAATGCGTTCAGTTAAATTTTACAATTATGATTCACTTAATATTTTTCTTTTAGATTTCTCACGCACGCTCACGAACGTACACACATACATACACAATTAATGATGTTGTACATACTTGATGCCGTTGTCGAGGGTGCTCTGTTCCAGTCCTGCCTGTAGCGGAAAAAAGAAATTTTCTTCGATGTCCCAGTTTCTCAGATTTGACGGAATACGATCCTAAATAAAGATATAAATATAAATAAATATACATCTCTCTCTCTCTCTCTCTCTCTCTCTCTCTCTCTCTCTCTCTCTCTCTCTCTCTCTCTCTCTCTCTCTCTCTCTCTCTCTCTCTCACGCATACACTAACAAACCGCGCGCGTTAATGTTTAACTAATGTATACATATCACACTAATAGATTGATAATGTATGAAAAATGACTAATGTATACAAACCACTGATAATGTATGTCTAATGTATACATACTACTGATGATAATTTTGGTTAATGTTTAAAAAAAGTTTGACTAATGTATAAACTCTACTGGTAACCACTGATATATACTATTGATAATAATGTATGTCTAATGTATACACTCTGCTGATGATAATATTTGAGTAATGTATAAACTCTACTGATAATGTATGTCTAATGTATACATATTTGATGATAATGTTTGATGATGTAGATGATATACGTCTAACCACTGATGATCATGTTTGACTGGTTAAACTCTTCTGATAATGTTTTATTGATGTATACATCGTTTCATTAATGTTTGACTAATGTATAAACTCTCTGATAATGTATGACTATCTATACATACTATTGAAATAAATTTGATAAATAAATAAATAAATAAATAATGAACATACTATTGATGATGTGTTTGACGAATGTACACAAACAAATGTATGACTGACAAACCACTGATCCAGAGTGATGGTTCTTTCAGTTTTATAGCTCGTTTCATTACATTTTCACATCTGAAATAAACAAATAAATAAATAAATAAATAAATAATGAACACATACACACACACACACACAAACACTTACATCCATTTCTTAAATACACAAACAAACACACACATACACACACACACATACCCATACATACACATAGATACACATATACACTCATATACACTAACATGCACATACATATATACATACACAAACACACCTATACATACACACACATACACATACAAACTCTTAAACACACATACACACAGATATACACACATACACACATACATGCACAATGTACATGGAAATATCTGGGAAAATTCATAATAATAAAGATTAGATATTTTATGGCACTTCTAATAAAGAAAAAAAAGAAAAAAGAAAAAAAAAAAAAAAGTTTTTGGCTGAGCGTCAAAACGTCTAATATTTTAATCAGTAAGTCAGTTATTAAAGATTTCACATCTTCTAAAACGTGGCGCAATACCCAAGTGAAGAAGTCGTTAAACACAGGGCAAAGCAATCATTTAAACATTATTAAACCAAACTGCACATAAAAAATATTTGCTTAACGATCGTTCAGAACAATGAAAACTAAAGCGTGTAAGATTTAGAATTATATATCTGACTTTGCCGTGATTTAAATACAGTTAAATTAGCTAAGCTGGGAGAGTGCAGAATATACGCAAACAAAATGGCAGTATTTCCAACACATAAAACGTATTTTAATTTGCCGTAGACTTCAGTTCGTGAGCACGGACGCTTTAACGATGTTGGCAGTGAAATAGATTCACAGCACGTTACGTTGTTTCTGGCATTTAAGAGTAATTTTGTGAAGAACATCCACGTGGCTGGTGTTCGTACGTTGAAGGGTTCAAGCACAGCCTATACGTCACTTGCCTCCCATGAGGGAAATTTTCATTCAGCATTCTTCTGTCTTGTAATGAATTGTTTTTAATGTTACAGTGAACTGTTCAGTGTTACAGTGGGAGTTTCTGTATATCAGCAGATTGTATAAATTAATCCATGTTTACAGTACATCAATAGATGATGCTGCACCTGGTTTTCTCTGCATGAATTTATCTGTCTGTGTGCATGTCTTTATTTTTGTGTTTTTTATTTTTATTATTAATGTTGCTATTGTTGCTGTTGTTGATATTGTTGTTATTATTATTATTATTATTATTATTATTATTATTATTATTATTATTGTTGTTGTTGTTGTTGTTGTTGTTGTTGTTGTTGTTACTGTTGTTACTGTTATTACTATTGCTGCCATCATCATCATAATTTTATCATCACCCTATTTACTATGAATAATATCTATAATTACTAGCTCTGTACAAGTACAAGTATATATATATATATATATATATATATATATATATATATATATATATATGATTCGTATTACTTTAATGACTTTAACACTATCTAAGTGCATATACGTATATCACTAGTATTACGTAACTACTTAGAGCAATATCTAAGCGGAATAAATCACTGATATAACATTTTTTATTTCTGATCCACTGACATATCTATAAATAAACTGCCAGGCCTATTAATACTAAGCGTTACCTAACTCAGCTATCTTTCTTCTAACAGATAAAAACGTGATAACCTTTCGCTGACATTCCGATACCCACGAAGCAATCTGTTTCTTCACAGCGGAGGGCAGTGTTTTGGGTTGTCTGTCATATTTTGATATTTACAGAATACTGTGTGAGTGGGTTAGCGTACTCAGTTTTGGCAGGTGGAAAATTTATTAAAGTATTTCCCCGTTTCCAGTATTTATGGGGAAAGAAAATTTAGATTTTAAGAACGATATGTTGTAGAAGATATAAGAATAAAGTAAATATATATCTATATCTATATCTATATCTATCTATCTATCTATCTATCTATCTATCTATCTATCTATCTATCTATCTATCTATCTATCTATCTATCTGTCTGTCTCTCATCTGTATTCACTCCTTATTCACTCCTTTATACATACATACATATAGACAAACATACACTCACAGAAACAAATAGGAACATACACACATAGAAACATACATACATACACACAAACAAACATACACATATACGTATATACAGACACATATACTTACATGCATACATACATACATACATACTCATACACACACCTAATAACATTTTACAGAATAGAACAGAGATATATAAACAGACAGACAGACAAACTGGTAGACAGACAGATTGACAAATATAAACAAAAGAATACGCAGTATTTATTATAATAAAAATAACACAATATTATATCCTTATTTTTAACACATCTTTAACTGTAGCCGCCATTTCAGCGTATATATTTAAAAAAAAAATACTTTACCTGCCCTGGAACTGCGCTCAGACGTTTAAGGTATTGGTTGAAATCTTCCTCGGTTTCAAATTCAACGTACAGAGACCACAGAGGTCCTTTTGTTAAGCTTTCTAGGAAATTCATTGGGTTCAGGGCGCCGTAACTGTAACACCAGTTTCAAAAATAAACAGAAGTCTGTAAGATCAGTTTTAAAACACACGTATCAAAAACAAGAATAATTACGTAAATGATATTAAAAATAAAGACCATAAATCTGCATTACTGTGAACAATCATAATAATAATAATAATAATAATAAAAATAATAATAATAATTATTATTATTATAATGATGATGATGATAATAATAATAATGATGATAATAATGATAATGATGATAAAATAAAAATAACAATAATAATTAGAACAATAATAATGATGACGATGATGATAATAACAACAATAATAATAAGAGATTACTATATATATATATTAAAATTAAGTAGGAATTGCCATAACTAAATAAACATCAGAAATCAGTGTGATTCTGGGAAGAAAAAAAAAATGTTTTACACAAATTGTTATAAACAAAAAGTATGTATGAATGTGTTTGAGTATGTATATATTCATGTATGTGTGCATGCATGCATGTACAAATATATGACTGCATCACGTACGCACGTACGTATTATCTGTATGTAGGTATGTACGTAAATGTATGTGTGTGTTCTGTGCCTGAAGTTCTGCATGCAGAAACGCGAAGCCAGAGATAAAAACGTTAAAGCTGAACTCTACTCAGATTTGACAGCAGCTGTTTGTTTATCGTCAGGACGTACCAACACGATAGAGAGCAAGAATCATCGCTGGAAAATATTCAACAGCGCCATCTATCACATTGTTTTCCTTCTCAAAATGGCTGCCGAATTATGAAGAGTAGTAATGCTGTTTGTCATGCTAAACGAAGCATATGATACTGAGTAGTGTTGATAATAGTACTGTTAAAAGAACTGGAAAATTACATATAGATGTGGTAAGAATAATAGCTTTGTTAGCACAAGCAAAAAAAATTATGATCTGTACTAATAGCAGTTTTATAACGTGTGCAAGAATTGTAGAATCATGGGGAATAATAATGTCATGTGTTTTGTTTTGTTTGCTTTGATCTTGTGCGAGTATAGAAGAACGTGTATATTCGTGTGTCTGTCTGTCACCTTTTCCTTTTTTTCTGTCATTCCTTCTCTCATATATTTATTCCCTATTTCCTCTTTGTCTTTCTGGCTTTTTCTTCCTCCACATTCTCTCTCTCTCTCTCTCTCTCTCTCTTACTGAAACGCGAATTTACTCTATGCAGAGAAAGAAGAAACACGCACGAAAAAGCTATCGCAAGAAACAAATGACTTGGATTAAACCATCTAATTATTTCTTGACTTGCGCTTAGCTACTCGAAGATTTATTCCACGTCTGGATCTGTATAGCAGTGGAAGTTTATATCGCTAATACTAAATATAAATATTATCCAATTTTCTTAGACGACAAAAGCAATTTTCTGCTTCTTCATCCAACCGTTTGTTTTCTCCTGTTTCATCCATAAAGTTAATTTGAATGAAATCTGAACAGACGTATAATTTTCTACAGCAGACGAGAGTCTTCAGAATTACGTCCAATTTCACTGTAGTTTGTTTTGTTAGACTTGCTTCACGGCAGATGTCAAACAAATGATAAATGCAATTGTTTATTTAATTTATAATTTTACAGACTTGCTTCGTTAAGAATATAAACTTTTTCTTTTTTTCTTCTTTTTGTCATAACAATTTTTTCTTCTTCTTATGCTTCTTGTTATTATTTGAAAATATTATTAACGTGTTTCATTTTAAAAAATAAAGAAAAATTATTATTTATCTTAAATTATAATAATTATTATTATTATTATTATTATTACTAGTTTTCTTCTAGTTAAAATAAAGGAACAGCTGTAGTAGTTGTAGAAGTAATATCATCAGAAACAGTAGTAGCAACAACAACAACAGTAACAGTAGCAGCAGTTGTAGAAATGTGCTTTACGCCATTTGCACCTCGCTTTCGTGCATAAATATGACAAATTATTAAAAACTGATTAATGTTAAACGTGCATAGCGTATTCAGGCCATGCGCCATACGTTTCATACAAGCATTCATTCACTGCAAATATGTCTGGGGCAAATTACCCTAAAATCCCAGCGTGTAAACTCCAGTAAATGGACTTGACGCAAAGCAACATATCAATTAAGTAGTTTAAAAGATGAAAAAGTCTGATCTGCGTCAGGGGACTTTTTTTTTTCTTCTTTTTAAAGCGTCATTTCCGATTGATCTTAAAACATTTTTATGAGGAAAGATCGTTTTTGGCAAAATGGTGTTTATTGACTGACAAAAAACTTCAGATTACAAAAATCAAAACCACTTAATGCATTTGTCAAAATGGACTATTTAATATCGCGGAGTAGTTTGCCAAATTAGTGACCTGTCCCGTAAGACTTGTATTATAATGTTCTATGGATTTGGTTTACTATGATTATTTTATTTTTCTGGATTTCTTTCTTTTTCCACTGTTTCTTTTGATATATATTTCCCCCTGTTCTTTCTTGTTTTCCTTTAAAAAAAAAAAAAAAAAACATTCTTCTTCTTCTTCTTGTTCTTAATAATAATAATAATAATAATAATAATAATAATAATAATTTTAGCAAATGATATTATTTCATTTACCATTATTTGTTAATTTATTTCTTCATCATCATCATCATCATTATCATTATCATTATCATCATCATCATCATCATCATCATCATTATCATTATCATTATCATTATTATTATTATTATTATTATTATTATTATTATAAAGTCCAAACATTTAAAACAATAATTAAAATTAAAAAATAATTTTTCAAAAAAAAAAAAACACACAAGACGAACCCACATTCTTAACTGAGATACCACAGAAAGCAATAATGAAATAAGTCTGCTGAAAAATACACATAACTTGCCTCTTGTACAAGCTTGCACGTGTAATACGTGCCAAACGGACTGGACGCCTTCAACAGTTCTGCGCTAGGAATTAGTGACACACAGCAAACGAACCGCGTTCGAAAATCGCAACACATTTCAAATATTCCACAATCACGTCTACGTTATCATCACCATGGTGATTTGTTAGAAACAATTTCTGGTCCTCTTGTCTGGTGAATGTCAACGATTGCTGATGACGTTTTTAACATGTGGTACCTCGCTTCGCGCTTGTTGTAAGTTTCAGTTACCGCGCGAGCACGTGTTCTGTCATAATTGTGCATTTTGAAAATATGTTTATATGTGTGGATGTTCACGTGTTTGTATGGGAATACATGTATTTGTAAATTAAAAAATGTTCAGCTTGTTTTATTATCCATCATTTTATTTGATATAATATAATATAATGCAATCAAAATAATGTAATGCAGTTCAGTACAGTACAAATTAATATAAATAATTAAGTATAGGCCTGTACTATTATTAACCACACAAACACGGGCAGACGGACAATAGACAACAAACTCAACCTCAGACAACAAACTCAAACACATGTCAGAAAATTTAACAAACGTTAAGAAATAAAATAGGTCCAATATATCCTACTTACTCCCGCCATTTGTAGCCGTCGATGTAGGACTGTAGATAGGACTTCAAGATTTTCAGTTCTCGCCTGTCGTTTGGCTCGAGGGTCATTTCGTCCATTTCTTTAGCTTGACGTAATATGTCCTCGCAGTTTTCCTGTTGTCGAAATTAAAGAAATTCATAAGCGAGTGAAATAAATTAATTATAAATGCAAAAGTAAGTGAAAGAGAAAAACTGACGATGTTGAAGATGATGATATTAATAATAATAATGATGATGATGATGATGATACCATAACGACTAGGCTGACGTACACAACAATAATAAAATATGGTAATAGTAGTAGTAGTAATAACATACCTGGTAGTAATACTAATATTAATATTATAAGTGTAAATAGTTGATAGTAGTAGTTGTTACTGTAGTGCTAGTAGTAGTAGTAGTAGCAGTAGTAGTAACAGCAATAACAGAAGAAAATAAATAGTAGCTCTAATTGTAATTGTAACCAAAATAAAATTAGGAAAAGCGAATAATTGGGATCTTTAAAACATAAGTATGTCACTGACTCAAATTCCAATTCACTGACGTAATGACAAATACTTATAAAGATATATATATATATATATATACAGACGAATGAACAGACTCACTTGAAAGACAAACAGACACCAAGAGATGTTTACAAAAGATCCGAGTATTCTCAGATTTAAATTAGGCACTTAAAAAGAGTGACAAAAATAATCAGGAGAAAACATCCGTTCGATCCCACTAACATTTGCACAAGGAAAAAAAATACAAAAAAGAAGAATAAGTGTTTGAAAGAAGAATGATAATAAAAAAAAAAAAAAAAAAAAAAAAAGAGAAAAAAATCAAAAAAGAAAAAGAAAGAGATGATTTTTTTTTTTTAAAGAATAAGAAGAATGGAAAGAAAGAGAAATAAAAGAAAAAAGTAATAAAAATAAAAGAAGAAGAAGAAGAAGAAGAAGATGATGATGATGAAGATGATGATGTGAAAAAGAAACCAACAGAAAAATGAAGAAAAACGATAAAATCTGATTTACAACCACCGTTTTTGTTCGTCTGCTAGAAAAAGAAAATGGTTGGCGGATGATGGATTTATGATGAACCAAGACAAAAAAAAAAAAAGAGAAAAAAGTCCTGCAAAAGGGAAAAACTCCTGTGAACTTTTTCAAAATGTTAAATGTCAAAAGTGTTTAACTGTGACTCTTTCAGCACTTCATTCATTTTAAGCTCTTTTACTTTTAATTCAGTTTGCAGACAGACAAACAGATCAAAAATCATTTTGCAGCCTTAAAATTATATTAATAGTGAAAACGAAAGAAAACTACAATTAGTTATTATTTTTTCATCTAATCGCCGATTCTCATTTTCACAGATATTTATTATTATTATTATTATTATTATTATTATTATTATTATTATTATTATTTTCTGTTTGTTTTAGTGAAGATTTTAAATTTATGAGGATTTTTGTCACTATGTTCTTTTTATATTTTTCAGTTTCAAAAAGTGTACAGCAACCAAATTCCTCCAGTAAAACTAAAAATCTTAGATTGAAACATACGTACGTACACTCGCACGCACGCAAATAATACAAACACATTACTTGCATGCAAATAGTTACTAACAGTTTAACATACATAGATAAATAAAATGACGTTAACGACTCTCTAAATGTTTATAAAAATTAGTTAATTAATTATTAATAATCATAATACCTTTCTTCTTTTATATGCTTCTATGGTGAACGATTCCAGTCGATCATCGTAGTCATGGAAACCCGAAAACGTGGCGTATTCCGGAAACTCTCGCCACCTTTGTTCATAAACGGCTTCCTGCAGTCTGTATAGAATATGTGCGGACTCTGAAATATCAAGAAAATTTCTGGAATTGAAATTAGGGTGAAAATTCAGACGTGTATACATGTTGAAAAATAACTTTGTATATCTAGAGGATAAGCAAGAAAAAAGTTCGAAGTAAGTAAGTAAGTAAATAAGTAGGTATGTGAATACGCAAGTAAGAAAATAAGTAAGCAAGTATATAAGTAAATATGTAAGTAAGTAAGTTTAAGGGTAAAAAGAGGTAAACGATTAAGAAAGTGTATCATAACCAGCAGCAGCAGCTGTAATAGTTATAATAACAACATTAATAACTGTAATAGTTATAATAACAACATTAGAAAACGTAGTCGTAGTCGTAGTAGTAGTAGTAGCAGCAGCAGCAAAAACAGTAGCAGCAGCTGCAGTAACAGCAGCAGAAATAGTAGTAGCGGAAGTTGTAGAGTAATTGCAATTAAAATAACAATAACAACAACAGTTATTAAATAAATAAATACAAAAAAAAAAAAAGAAAGAAAAAAGAAATAAAGAATAAAACCAACATGTTTTTCTTGTTAATCGAAAGGAAGGGGAAAAAAATCAAAGAAGAAGAATGATTATGACGTGCCGATGACAGTGACGCCATAATCTGAGAAACGTCATCTGCAATCGTTGAAATTCTTCAGACGCAGACGACAGAAACCTGGTAAAATAAATCACCACGGTGATGACACGTAAACACGATATATGTAAAGTGCCACAAAAAAAAAAAAAAAAATGAAGAAGAAAAAAAAAGAAAAGAAAAAGAAAAACGAAAAAAATAAAGAACAAGAAATACAGCAGTGGTTTCCGACTCAGCTTTACAAATTAACGAAAAACTTTTTTTTTTTTTTATTTAAATGAATAAATAAATAAACAAGAGTAAAAATAAAATATTCAAAAAAAAAAAAAAAAAAAAAAAAAAAAAAAAAAAAAAAAAAAAAAAAATAAATAAAAAGAAAGTAAAAAAATAAAGAAAGTAAAAAGAAAAAGAAAAAAGAAAAAAAATAATAATATTAATAAAGAATTATATTCTAAATGATACTGAAACTTTTCTCATAACTTTTAAATTTCCTTGTCTAATGTTTATAGATTATTTAGCGTTATAATTATCATATAATAAAATATCTAGTTCAGGTATCAAATTTGGTATTTTCTACTAATTATATTTTTTATTTTTATACAGACAAACCCATACGCACAAACACGTACAAACATAGATATATGATCATATTTGAGAAAGATTGTATATATATGTCTCTTTGTCTACCTATTTGTTTTCTATCATCTTTGTGCGTGTGTGTGTGTGTGTGTGTGTGTGTGTGTGTGTGTATGTGTGTGTGTGTGTGTGTGTGTGTGTGTGTGTGTGTGTGTGTGCACACACTGATACAGTATAACCGCTTGTTTAATATTACGGGGATGTAGCTCAGATGGTAGAGCGCTCGCTTAGCATGTGAGAGGTACGGGGATCGATGCCCTGCATCTCCAATTAGTTTTTTTCATTTTTATATATATTATATATAATTTTTGTTGTTCTTGATGTTGCTCTTATTATTGTTCTTATTGCTGTTACTGTTGTGCGGTCACTAATATATCCTCTCATCTGTTTGGCCGAAATACAAATCTCCAATATTTATTTATTTTGTATTATTATTATTACTACTACTACTACTACTACTACTACTACTACTACTACTACTACTACTACTACTACTACTACTACTAATAATAATAATAATAATACTAAGCTCACTCATTTAAAATGTATTTGTTTTGTTGATGGTGGGCATGGGAAAAAAACTTTGTTTTTCATTTGGAAGAAGATTGATACGTAAAAGTTGTTATTTTACTCCAGATGCATTATTTTCTTTCACCCTGATAACATTTCAGACCTTCAAGCCCAAAATAAAAATATCCCAAATGTATATAGACATTTCTAGCAGAAGCTAGTCAAAACAATATCCACGAAATGTTAAACAAAGACCCCAAAGCAAGTTAATTAACGCAGCGGAATGCGTCCGTTACGTAACGGTCGAAATTTACAGGCACAGCAAGTTTTAGGCGCACCGTCTTTAGACTGTTTCCCAACAGATGAACATCTGGAGACAGGCGTTATTTTCAGCGGAACATTTCAAACAATTCTGGTATCACCTGTCTGTCGTCGTTAAAACCGTAAAGAGAGCTGTTGAAAAACCCCGGTGAAAAACGTTAATAGTGGGATAAACCACAGTAAAACAAAACTAGAGGCGCGTTATCCATTTTAAAATCAGTATAATTATTTAAAGTCTTTCGAGAAAATTAACTCCGTTACATACTTTATCTTATTAGAATCAGGGGTTCTTTTTTAATGGGTTTTTTTTACGTTTTTTTTTTCATTTTATTTTATTATTATTATTATTATTATTATTATTATTATTATTATTATTAGTTTGTTTTAGACATTTATATAAAGTAAAACATTTATTTTTGAAATTATAAGAATAATCCAGCATAGCAGAAATGTTTCCTGAAATTTTGTCTGTCACATACAAACAGAAATCTTAGATCTGTTCTTATAACTTTTATTTGATGTTTTCCCATTTTCTTAACACAGAATTCAAACATTTTTGAAAACCAATAGCTCCTATTTTCTGTGTATTAAAATATCGTGCTATGCTATACCTCTCTCTCTCTCTCTCTCTCTCTCTCTCTCTCTCTCTCTCTCTCTCTCTCTCTCTCTCTCTCTCTCTCTCTCTCTCTCTCATTGTTTTCTTTCAGATTTCTTTTAATATACCATTGAAGAATAAGTACACTGTTTTTGATATATTCTTGGGGTTCTTTTTGTCTTTCTTCTTCTTCTTCTTTCTTATTATTATTATTATTTGTTCATATATTTTTTCTAGACATACAAATATGCTATTAAGACGAGTGTTTCTTGTTGTGATCGCAAACTGTCCGTAACAACACGGACAAAAATCAAAACTGATCGGAAAAGCAACTGTCGAATGAATGCAGTGCTGCTGGGAAAAAAGGCAGAAATTACTTTCAACCATGTCTGCTTAGCACAATGGGCGAATGAGTGTTTCTGTGTGTGGCATTGCTATGCCTTTGAACGGGAACACTTTCGATGGAAAATAGACACAACTAATGCAATTAGAAGACATTTTTGCCTCTTTAAGAGGCACAGACCTTGAAAACAACTGGCAACAGTTGCTGAAAAGAGCGTATCGACTTCAGCCGAATGTCGCTAAACAAATGTTAGGTATTTTAATGGTCAAGGCAAATGGTGGTGTGCGTGTTGGTTTCCAGGGTTAAGTGAGAGACAGAGAGTGTCGTGTTCAGTGGATGTGTTGTGAAAAACGCCACAGTGGCAGCTGTAACAGTGATCACAATGGTAATGTAATAGGCTGAAGTGTTTGAGGTGGGGCAAAAAAACCACACACACCTTTTATATTACGTTTCACACTTAACATTTTCAGAGAATCACACAGCTTAAAAGTAAAATCATTAACAGGGAAAAGAAAACTTTATTTTTATGCAGTACCGTACATTATTTACATATGTTTACTCTGATTTATTTATTTATCTTATTACCAAACTCATAACATTACGTTACCCCATTGTTATAGTGCAGTGATTCCCAACCTTTTCATCAATGCGAAGCCCTATAACATTTTTTAATATCCTGCGGTGCCCCCCCACACACATTTATTTTATTTTACCAGGCATGATATCCATATTATCCATGTGCATTGTACGTAGTAATCATTGTAATGTTATTGTAGATGTATTCGTTCTGTCTATTTCATTCTGTCCATCTAACTGCCCCCAGTTTCTCCTTTTTTATTTATTAGTTATGTCATCTCTCGCGGAGCCCTTGATGATGCACCGCGGAGCACAAAGGCTCCGAGGAGCCCCGGTTGGGATCACTGTTATAACAGCAGACTGAATGCCGATTTTTGATACAATCAAGGGATTTCATTAATACATGCAAGGGGATGTAGCTCATATGGTAGAGCGCTCGCTTAGCATGTGAGAAGTACGGGGATCGATGCCCTGCATCTCCAATTTTTATTTATTTTAACATCTATTTTATCTGTATATTTATCTAATAATTTGTACATTGAGATTTCCTTAGTGTTAGTTATCCTTAAAAACATATTTAAAATTATATATATATTAAATCTATAAAAATGAAATCTATACAAAGAAATATTTTCTTATTTTTAAAATATATTTTTTAATCTTAGAATTCAGTAACAAAGGAAGAAAGAAACAGTGTGAAAATGAGAACGTTAGGAGAACGGAACATAAGTAATATAAATAAATACATTTTAATTAATGACACAGAGTAATAGATGTAAGAGAGAAGTTTATATCTTCACGGATCAGAGGCAACAAAAGACATAGAGTTGTCACGGGGATGTAGCTCAGATGGTAGAGCGCTCGCTTAGCATGTGAGAAGTACGGGGATCGATGCCCTGCATCTCCAAATTTTTATTTATTTATTATTATAATTATTTTAACAACGATCGACCTCGTTTATATTTTGTTTTCATGCTTTTTATCTTTAATAAAAAATATATATACATACAGTGGTACCGTGACTTTCGAGTTTAACGCGTTCCGTGACCGAGCTCATAACTCAAATTGCTCGTATATCAAATCAGTTTTCCCAGCTGAAATTAATTGAAATACCATCAATCCGTTACAGCCCCCCCCAAAAAACCACCCCAACTTTTTGTAACGTGTTTTTAAATAAGAAAAATGTATGTATAATGACAAATAGTTTATAAAAATAAAATAAAAGAGAATGTAAATAAATGAATTGGTAGGGTTTCTACATCTTTTCATAAACAGAGCTCCGCAGCTTACAAACTATTTTTACGCCTTTGGCTGGAGTTACAGCCTTTATCAACTCCTTCTGCTTCAGTATGGTACATATCGTAAAAGTACTAGCCATGTTAAATACACGCAGACCTCGCTTATATTTTGTATGATTTCATGTTTTAATTCAATGGACATCATCCGCTTTTTCTTCTCAACACTGTCCTTTGCCCTCACTTTCTTAGGATCCATGGAAATTTGGCAAAATACTGCAGAAAATGCGAGCACGACACAAAGGAGATGCTTCCACGGCGAGGTAACCACGCAAAGCAAAAGAGTGAGATGCGGCATACTGGACGGATGTTGTGTTGTTCGTTGCGCCAACTAACGGCGGCGTATCTGAAGCTCGCTCGTAACTCGGAATTTGGCTCGCAACTCAAATCAAAAACAGATTGTGCGGCTGCTCGTAACTCGAAAAACTCGTACTTTGAGCACTCGTAACTCGAGGTAACACTATATATAAAATGAAATTAAAAATATAAATGAATAAAGCAATATATATCAATTGTTTCTCATTATTAAAATATGTTTTTTAATCTTAAAAATCAGTAACAAAGAAAGAATCTCGAACTAAAATAAATAATATATGATAAAATGACAGAAACAATGATAGAGGTAAACAGAGTAATAGAATAGAAATGGGGATGTAGCTCAGATGGTAGAGCGCTCGCTTAGCATGTGAGAGGTACGGGGATCGATGCCCTGCATCTCCAGTGTTTTTTTTTTTTTTTTCGTTCTTTCATTTTCTTTGTTAATTAATTAACTATGTTATTTACCGATTAACTATGTTGAACTTTACCGATTTAGAAAAGTATGGGGATGTAGCTCAGATGGTAGAGCGCTCGCTTAGCATGTGAAAGGTACGGGGATCGATGCCCTGCATCTCCAATTCTTATTATTATTAAAAAAAAAAATTCTAATTTATGTTTATCTTATTATTATTATTATACCTTTTTTCTTTTCTCTTTTTAAATATATAGAATGAATATATTCTATGTTATAAAACACTTTTCTTTTTCTGATTAAATTGTAACCTTTCTAGTTACTAAAGCGATAAGAAAAGAAATAAAAACTGCGTGAAAAGAAAATTAAAAAAAAAAAAAGAATGAAAAAAAGACTGTGAGATAAAGAGAGGGGCAGACATGAGTATAAAGATATGTAGATATATGCGAATTGGTATCATCACGAAATGATCGGCTAAACTGTTATCGAACAGTAACGAGGGGATGTAGCTCAGATTGCAGAGCGCTCGCTATATTCTGGAGACCAGTTTGGAAATGGATACACTATAGTGATAAATTTACTGAATTTATAGACTTAGATTTTAGAACAGTTCATCATATAATATATACATATAGTAAATTATATAGATATTGCAAAATCTCATCTAGTATATGTCCAGTGTGTTTGAAGGATGATGAAGATTTGTGCCATTTATTTTTGTATTGTGAAGAATTGATGGAATTAATATAATCTTTCATGAAATATGTATTTATATATTTAAGAAAACAGGGTTTTCTCTAGAACAGTTAAAAAGATTATTAATATTTGGATGTTATCTCAAAATTAAAAAATAGTACAATAGAATTTATTAATATTATTCTTTCAATTTATAGAATATCAGTGTTCAAAAGGCGTGTAATAGCTCAAATGAAAGGAACAAATATCAATATAATACATTTTTTTAGAAATTATATGTATCAGTGCTTTAAAATCATTCTAAATTAATATCGTATTCAAAACAAACTTTCAATTTTTATTAACAAATATGTTAAGAACAATATTTTCCTAGAACTAAAAGATGACATACTTATTTTCAAATATCATTTGGAAAGCTACAAACAATCAATATAGATAAACCATGGAAATGGACAAAAGAATTAATACTATAAAATACTGTAAATATATATGAATATTCCGAATAAATAAGTATGCATGCATGCGAGTGTGACTGAGTGTGTGAGAGGAAACAGTTTTTATTATTGTTATTTACAGTTTTAATGTTATTTTAATTGTGTACAACTGGTGATTATACTAATAAAGATTAAAAAAAAAGATTCTCGCTTTGGGTGCGAGAGGTCTCGGGTTCGAATCCCGGACGAGCCCGTTATTTTTTCCTTTTCGCCTTTCCCATAAATAATAACCTATACCCTTTTATTTGTCGATGATTATCAGTTAGTATATTTGTATGTTTTATAAGAAAGCTATTGTTGTTGTTGTTTTAACTATCATCGAAACAAACTCGAACAGTCTGACATAAGATATAAAAAAAAAAAAAAAAAAAAACAGAGCGCTCGCTTAGCATGTGAAAGGTACGGGGATCGATGCCCTGCTTCTCCAATTTTTATTATTTATTTATTTTTTCAAATTTTTTATTACTTATAATTATTTTTACTACTACAACTACTAATAATATTTTTTATTTTTTTTTCTTTTTATTTTTTGGTGGGAATTAAAAGATTATGTATTTCCTTTAGTAATCTATAGGTAATCAATATCCCACAGCCATAAAAACGTGTAAATGTTTTACTATAAAATACAATGAATATATGTCTGTTCTAAGTTGATAAGTGTGTGTATTATGTTCTTATATGTTGTTTTATTTTTATTTATTTATATAGTCTGTTGAGTTTATTAATAACATATATATATGTGTATGTATACTGGAGATGCCGACATCGATCATCATAACTCACACATACTAAGCGATCGTCCTTTTCCAAAAAACATTTTATTAATAAACTCATCAGACGTACACAAATAAATAAAAATAAAACAACATATAACAACAATAAAAATACTAACACACACATAATAAATAAATAAATAAATAAATAAATAAATCTATTCCTACAGAAAGAAAAATGAGAAAAAGAAAAAGATGAAGAAACAGTTATGAGTAGATCGATCTACTCCTACTAGAACGAATGCGCACAGTGCACTGCTGTAAGTATACATCTACAGAAAACACAGGATCATCAAACTATTCACTGCAGATTATTTTTCCCAAATTACACTTGTAACCAATGTGAAAACATACACTTAAACAAACACTTCATTAACATTTTAGTTACTTGATGGTATTAATTTTTTTCTCTGTGTTTGTTTTACTTTTTTTTTTTTTTTTTACTTTCTCGTATACGCTGAAGGCACTCGTAGAAGAAAAAAAAAAAAAAAAAAAAAAAAAAAAAAAAAAAAAAAAAAAAAAAAAAAGAAGAAAAAAAATCCAACTGTTTGTAATAAGGTGTTGCAAATTCACCGTGAAACGACCCAGGATACTTACCGTTACTTATCTAAGCGCGGGAAACCTATCAATTGAATCATCTCTTCCATCAACAAACGTTCACTTAAAGGTGAAAAAAAAGTAACAAGAGAAAAAGAGTTAATTTCTAATAGTCTTAACACGTGCTCTCTGTCAGGTAAACAACAATTGTTTTCAAAACACGCGGACCTGTTTGAGAACCCGCGAGACTGATAGATGGGCGCGAGGTGTTTTTTGTTCTAAAAAAAAAAAAGAGAAAGATAAAAAAAAAAAAAAAAAAACGTATAAAAAAAGAAAGGAAAGGAAAGAAAAAAGAAGAAAGAAGAAAGGAGGTAAGACATATAAGGAAGAAAGGAGGGAAGGAAGAAAGAAAAGAAAACAAAAAGAGACAGGATGGATGATTGAAAGGAAAGAAAGAGAAATGAAAAAGAAAAGTAGAGAAAGAGACAAGTTTAAATGATATTTGGAGAAGAACCTGAAAATGATTTATTTTGGCAAGTTTTATTTTGTTCTAATTTTAAAATATTCATTATCTTAAACAATTTTTAAATGTGTCTCGTTTATTTTAATATGTTCACCATTATGTTTAGATTTATTTTAATGTGTTTATGCACATGTCTTTTTATGTTTTAATTTATTAGTTTTCACTGTAAACAATCCTTGGACTTACTTTGTATGGTAAAGGTACTATATAAATATGGTATAATATATTCTATATAAAATAAAACAAAATTCAAAAACAAAATTCATCAATCAGATTACATGCTATACTGTTGGCAGCAGCAACAACAACAACAACACTAAGACTAACTAATATTAAGAACAACAACAACAACATAATAATATATAACGTAAATAACAATAATAAATAAAATGAAATAAAATAACAGTTGGAGATGCAGGGCATCGATCCCCGTACCTCTCACATGCTAAGCGAGCGCTCTACCATCTGAGCTACATCCCCGTACTTTAACCTTCGTTATCTAAGCTTATATTGCATGCCCTAGAATAGCTAAACTAAAACTGATAAAAATTGTATTGAAATATGATAGTCTGTATATCTGTAAGTAGGTTGTTTGCACCGAAAGGTTCGAATATACTGAGTACAAATGGAACCTCTATTATTTATATCACAAATCAACAAAAGGAAATTGAAAACATAATAATAAAAAATAAATAAATAAATAAATAAATAAATAAATAAATAAATAAAGATACAATAATGCATTTGATATAAGAAAGAAAAATAAATAGCGATATAAATTTGATTTTCTTTTAAACCAAACATTATTTTATAACTCTTTTCTTTCTTTTACTTTTCCTTGTTCATATTCATTCTTTTTTTTCTTTATTTTTAATCTTTTGAAATCTTTCTGTTTCTTTTATTATTATTAAATTATTATTATTGTTATTGTTATTATTATTATTGTTTTAAATAGGGTTTTTTCAGGGTTTTTTTTCTATTTTAACAACAACAATAATAATAACGATGCTGATCATAATAAATAAATAAAAATATATATATTTAAAAAAACATTGTTATTGGAGATGCAGGGCATCGATCCCCGTTCCTCTCACATGCTAAGCGAGCGCTCTACCATCTGAGCTACATCCCCATACTTGAACATTTATATCTAAGCTAACAGTGCCAGGCACTGATCTGTATGAAACTAATGAAGTGGTTTTAATCCACTTTACTTCAACATTTAAATCAAATCTGAAATGCTGTCGTTAAAGTTATTTTAAAAATAATAATAATAAAAATAAAAAACCCCTCATGGAACAAGCTCATTGAAGACGACAACACTGGTTAACCAGATCTCACTGCTGCTTGGACCCAAAACGATTTAAGATTCAGGGACTCAAATATTTTACATCCGCGATTCAGCGTTACATGCAGCGTCAAACAGGTAAAATATTATTTTATCTTTCACCGTGCGGTGTGTATTATAATTATTATTATCAAGTTTATGTAATATACACAAAATAAAAAAGGAACAAGAGAATCTGAAAAAAAAAAAAGATGCCACTATACACAACGTATTGTATATCAAATTAATAGTTAAGAAATAGCTTGGTGTATATGGGGATGTGATAAATCTTTATCACACGTTCCTTTCAAAACTACCGATAGTTCTCAAAGTCTTTCATGATGCTGCAGTTCTAAATGGTTCAGTTAAAGGAACATTTTCCTGTTTAATGATAAGCTGAAGGCATTCTCATCTAAAGATGCACTTTCAGTTTTCAGATAAAATTTAAAAAAAAATTCGTTAACAGATTCCAGTCACATTATGATGTCTAGCCTGGGATAAAGAAACGTATGATGTATATTGTTACTACTACTACTACTGCTGTTGCTACTACTACTACTGCTACTACTGCTGCTGCTACTATTATTATTATTAATATTATTATTATTAAACATATCAAATCTATTCTTGTCAAATACTGAAATTTTTTTTTTTGATGTTTTAAAAGAAAATAAATAAAAATCGTTTAATTAGGAAACAACAGGGACACTATGTAAATAAATAGTAAGATCCGTATTTCAGAATTAATATAACAATAATCAAAAAGCTTTGTTGGAGATGCAGGGCATCGATCCCCGTACTTCTCACATGCTAAGCGAGCGCTCTACCATCTGAGCTACATCCCCGTGACTACTCTATGTCTTTTGATGCCTCTGTTCCGTGAAAATATAAACTTCTCTCTTCTATTCTATTACTCTGTGTCATTAATTAAAATGTATTTAATTACTTATGTTCCTTTCTCCTAATGGTTCTCATTTTCGCACTGTTTCTTTCTTCCTTTGTTACTGAATTCTAAGGTTAAAAAATATACTTTAAAAATAAGAAAATATTTCTTTGAATAGCTTTTATTTTTATAAATTTAATATATATAATTTTAAATATATTTTTAAGGATAACTAACACTAAGGAAATCTCAATATATAAATAATTAGATAAATATACAGATAAAATAGTTAAAATAAACAAAAATTGGAGATGCAGGGCATCGATCCCCGTACCTCTCACATGCTAAGCGAGCGCTCTACCATCTGAGCTACATCCCCATTGTTTTAATACTGTATTGTTTGCCACAATACAGATAGGCTTGTGGCTTGTCATACAGTTATATACTTTGTGACTCATTTCAAAACGTACATTACAACAGTAATGAAGATTAGTCAGAGAGGAGTAGTGTTAGTATGTTAGAGAATTAGTTATGGAGAAGAAACTATGTACTGTTAGTATGTTAGAATATTCATTAGAAAAAACATGAATTAATATGTTAGAGTATGGATTAGAAAAACCAGAGTAGTGTTTGTGTGCTACAAGGTAACTGAGAGAGAAGGGATGCCGTCTGTTAGTATGTTAGAAGATTAGTTATATCTGGGTTGAAACCGTTTTAACTTAAGGCAAATAGACTAATTTTCTTGACTGATGTACAATCAAACATACGTTTTTGGAAATTGCTGAATCATACAGATATATATTTTTTTAAATGTATTTTATTGCACCCACAAACATACAGACACAAACACACAAACAGACGCACATACATACATACATACATACATACATACATGCATACACACATACATACATACGTACATACATACATACATACATACATACATATGTACCTACGTACGTGCATACATACATACATTCATATGTACGTACGTACGTATATACATACATACATACATTCATACATTAATACGTACATACATACACATATATACATGCATACATTAATACATACATACATTCATTCATTCATACATACATACATACATACATACATACATACATACATACATTCATTCATTCATACATACATACATACATACATACATACATACATACATACATACATACATACATACATACATACATACATACATACATTCATACATTCATACATTCATACATACATACATTCATTCATACATACATACATACATACATATATACAATCATTAAAGAGCAGGTTCTTCAAAAGAATTAAAGTTTGGGTGATGAGCGGTCGACCAAATTGATCCCGCCCCGGGAACCGTGTCTGTTTCAGTAAAGTGTGATTAGAAAACACTCGGAATTCGCATTGCAGAGATCAGGTATCTCGATGAAGTAGCGAGCAATAAGTTTTCCAAATATTAGTTTTACATCTGTGTTACAACCTGATCACGATATCTCCCGAGTAGTCAGATGAACAAAATACATTCTGTCAGCTGAAGAAGAAGAAGAAGAAGAAGAAGAAGATGGAAAAGGAAAAAAAAAAAACACAGATATAAAATAGAAACAAAAAGGATAAAGGACAAGATGAAGAAAGAGAGAAAGAAAAAGAAGACAATTAAGAAAAAGGAGTAAACGAAAAGAGAAGAAACAGAAGAAAAAAAAATGAAATAAAAAGAGGGAAAGAGAATAAACAATTAAAAAGAAGAAAGAAAGAAGAAGTGAAAACAGAACAAGGAAGAACAATTAAGAAAGAAGATGAAAAAGAGGAAAAGAGGAAATGAGGATGATAACAGAAAGATGAAGGAAAACATAATATATAAAAGATAAGAAAACAAGAAAGAAGGAAGAAGAAAGGAGAACCTACATTTTCTTTACCTTGTTACAGGGATGGTTTGAAAGGTTATCAACTCCCTAGTGACATTACGTGACTTAGCTTCAGACTGAACCAAACAAAGAATCACATGTGATTTTTATAGACTATTATTTGCAATTTGACGATAAATAATTTTATATATAAGGTGTGTCGTGCATGTGTGTGTGTTCGTTTATATATATATAGATATGACAGAGAGAGAAAGAGAGAGAGAGAGAGAGAGAGAGAGAGAGAGAGAGAGAGAGAGAGAGAGAGAGAGAGAGAGAGAGAGAGAGAGAGAGAGAGAGAGAGAGAGAGAGAGAGATTATAGTGTATATAGTCTGAGGGTATGTATTTATGTTGAGGACTGAGCATAAACGTTCTCTCTCTCTCTCTCTCTCTCTCACACACACACACACACACACACACACACACACACACACACACACACACAGACACGCACTAAATATTTATTAAACAAGCCCACATGGATGATACAATTCACTGTAATGAATTTACAAGATTATTTTTAAAACTGGTTTCCACGTTAAAGAGAGCAAAACAAATTTACATATTTAACACAAAACATATGTATTTAACACAACACATACATATTTAACACAGAACATGTGTATTTCACAAATAATCGGCTAATTTAAAAGTCACCGGGTGCGTTTAATAGTGTTGCGAAAGAAGATGATAAAAAAAAATAAAAAAAAAAAAATATAAAATAAAAAAACAAAGAAAAGAAGAAAGTAATTTGGTCTAATTAAAATAATATAAAAATACAAACAGGTTAGTAACATTAGAATACATTATAAAGTATGAAATGTTTGTATATTGTATATATTTATGTGTGAACGTACTTATATATATATATATGCATAAAAATGTAAATGTATGTGCATGCTTGCATTTATACATGTGTGCGCGCGTTTATATCTGATATACACTGTCTGGTTTTGTATATGCAATTATACATGTACGTATATCTGTATGTCTTCTGCACGCGTACAATTAGAATGTATATGTGTGTGTCTGTTTTGATAATGTATGTATGTGTGTCTGAGAGAGAGAGAGAGAGAGAGAGAGAGAGAGAGAGAGAGAGAGAGAGAGAGAGAGAGAGAGAGAGAGAGAGAGAGAGAGAGAGAGAGTTTTTTATGTATTGTATGGTAACAATGTTTATATGACTCAGTAATTGCTGAATCATTTCCAGAATTGTTTTATTTCGTTCCTGTAACATTTAATTGCAGTCTAATTGCCTTCAGTTAAAATTTTTTAATTTAATTTTACAGACAAAACAGTAAAATACCCTTTAAAATAATTAAATTTTTTATTTAATTTTATTTTAAATTGGCATGTTGTTTTTAATGGTTTATATTTGTTGTTACGGTAATAAATTTTATATTCTTGTTGGCTTTATTGGTTGTTGTTTTTTTCTTTTTCTTTTTTCGTTTTGTTTTTTGTTTTTTTCCTTTTGTTTTTTTAAAGATATAATTTAACATTTCACTAGTACTATAACACTAGCCGTAGTCATGTTTCTTATTAATAAATATGAACTCTCTCTCTCTCTCTCTCTCTCTCTCTCTCTCTCTCTCTCTCTCTCTCTCTCTCTCTCTCTCTCTCTCTCTCTCTCTCTCTCTCTCTCTCTCATACACACATGCATACATACATACATACACACCTCAAAGCAGATTGGTGCATTTTTAACTATGGAAAGAAACGATCTTGTTAAGAAGTATACAGCTATTGACGGGAACTGCCAAAGATAATATTGTTGTTAGCGAACCTTTTAAAAGAATAAACACAAGTTAAAGACAAGTTAAAGGGTTAAAGGATGTTAGTAAAATATACTGGAAAACAATAATATTTACAGGAAGAAAATAACTTTACATGATAAAAATATATGAAAGCAGGTAAATAAACATGGCGGTTCTGATGGATGTTGCAGTAAAGGTTAAACGTTCGTTATTCAAAATGCTTAGGGATAAAAGTGTTTTTGATTTTTGATTTTTTTAGATTTAAGTAGTAGTAGTAATAGTAGTAATAGCAGAAGTAGTAGTAGTAACAGCAGTAGTAGTAGTAGTAATAGTAGTAGTAGTAGTAGCAGGAGTAGTAATAGTAGTAGCAGAAGTAGTAGTAGTAACAGTAATAGTAGTAGCAGAAGTAGTAGTAGTAACAGTAATAGTAGTAGCAGAAGTAGTAGTAGTAACAGTAGTAGTAGTAGGAGAAAAAGTGATTGTAGTAGTAGAAGGATGAGTAGTGGCTGAAGTAGTAGTAATAGTAGTAGTAGTAGCAGAAGTAGTAGTAGTAGTAGCAGAAGTTGTAGTAGTAATAGTAGTAGTAGTAGTAGTAGCAGGAATAGTAATAGTAGTAGTAGCAGAAGTAGTAGTAGTAACAGTAGTAGTAGTAGAAGTAGTAGTAGTAACAGTAGTAGTAGGAGAAAAAGTGATTGTAGTAGTAGAAGGATGAGTAGTGGCTGAAGTAGTAGTAATAGTAGCAGTAGCAGTTGTAGCAGAGGTAGCAGTAGCAGTTGTAGCAGCAGTAGCAGTTGTAGCAGCAGTAGCAATTGTAGCAGCAGCAGTAGCAGTAGTAGTGGATGTAGTAGTAACAAAAGGTGTTTGTTGTAATAGTAGTAGCTGTAGAGCAGTAGGAGTAATAGTAATAACTGTAGCAGCAGTAGAAACAATAGTAGTGGCTGTAGTAGTAGTAGTAGTAGTAGTAGTTGTAGTTGTAGTTGTAGTTGTAGTTGTAGTTGTAGTTGTTTGTAGTTGTTGTTGTTGTTGTAGTGTAATAATCAAGAATGGTAATAACCGATTAAAATATTTGATGATAATCCTAACAAAATATTTTCCATTGGTAAATTTCCCGTTCCAACCAGTTCTCTGGGAAGCTGTATAACAAAATCCATTGCTGTCTCATTTTTCCCTGTGTTCTTAATCAAATGACGTCATAATCAGCAGTCTCATGGCATATCGGCAACCACTGCAGAAAATCTAGGATTTACATTCGTGATATTTTTGCGTTCATACTTGAACGGACATCTTGGAACGGTTTTTTAAATGATGGAAGTCACGGAAATTGAAAATCAACAAAAAATTCCAGATTGCCTAGACTGGCGAGAAAAGTTATTCATTTCAGTGAAATATTTCTAAGAATGCCAACATATGTCGATTACTGATTAGAAAAGACACGACAGTCTTCAATCGATTAAGTTAATAGGAAATAATCAATATATTATTATTATTATTATTATTACTGTTTTATGAGCATCAGTCCTGTCAATGTTTAACATCGAATTGAATCAAATGAGCAATATCATCCTCCACAATTACAACAACAACAACAACAAACTCATACTACATGTACTAATACTTCTGCTACTACTACAATATTAGCGTCATTGCTTCTTCAGCTTTTATTACTAGTAGTGCTACTACTACTACAACTACGACAGATACTTATCATCCTCGTCTATTTTCAGCTATTGCTACTATTACTACTACTCTACTACTGTTACTATCACTACTACAGCTGCTATCACTGCTACTACTACTACTACTGCAGCTTCTATTACTGCTACTACTATTGTTACTACTGCTACTACTACTATTACTACTAACGCTTCTACTACTGCTACTACTAACGATTCTGCTACTACTACTATTACTACTACTGCTACTGCTACTGCTACTACTATTTTTACTACTGCTACGACTACTGCTGTTGCTACTACTACTACCGCTATTACAACTTTTGTATTGCTACTACTAACAATAATAGCAATAATAATTAAGATAATGATGCTAAATAAAAAAAAACAATTAAATAAAAAAAACAAAAAAAAACAACAATAAATAAACAGTGACTATCATAACAACCACGACACAGCTACAGCACCGTTAGCATCAAGTAATACGAGAAAAAATAATAATAATAATAATAATAAAAAGTACTAGTAAGTAGTAGTAGTAGTAGTAGTAGTAGTAGTAGTAGTAATAAGTAGTAGTGTAGTACAACAGCAGCAATAGTAGTAGTAGTCGTTGCTTCAAACAATATTATTGGATGTAATGGTAAGTTGTTAAGTTGATAATGTTGTTACGTGTAACTTATTTTATTGTCTCAGTTCTTCTATTGTTTCTCTCTCTCTCTCGTTCTTCTCTCATACATAACTTAACAACATGATTCATAAAAACAACTTAAGAAGAAGAAAACGAAGAAGAAGAAGAAAGAACGATACTCCTACAAATAAATTCTCTGCCAAATGAAAGTCGTGTTTAGAAGATAGTATCTCCAAATGACCTCTGAATACCGCCACTTCCTGTGCAGCTTAAAGGTCGTCAAATATCAGCGTGCTAATTGGATACGACGTTTTGTCTAGAAATAAACGACTGAATCTTTATCACATGTTCTTATCAAAACTAACGATTGTCCCAAATAAATGCAAAGTCGATTACACGCTGAGAACAGCCACAAAGTCTTTCATGATACTGCAGTTCTAAATGGTTCAATTAAAGGAACATTTTCATGTTTAATGATAAGCCATCGGAGTTCTTCTTTAAAGATGCACTTTCAGTTTTCACATAAATAAAAATTTAAAATTTGTTTTAGCAGATTGCTATCATATGTGTAGCCTGAGCTAAAGAAACGTATCATGTATATTACTACTATTTCTGTTGTTGTTGTTATTGTTATTATTATATTAAACATAATATTATAAGAATCTTTTCTTTTCACATAGAGAGAAAGATTCATAATTCAACCATTCATGCTTTACGGAAAAAATGAATAAACCCCGTTTAATTAGTAAACAGTAATGACTCCATGTAAATAAACATTAAGATCCGTATTTCAGAATTCATATAATAAATAATAAAAAAAATCTTTGTTGGAGATGCAGGGCATCGATCCCCGTACCTCTCACATGCTAAGCGAGCGCTCTACCATCTGATCTACATCCCCATACGCCTGTTGCTGTAATATTTCCAACAATTCTGAACCACCTTTCGATATTTCATAGTTTACATACTTTGTCATTCGTTTCAAATGTACGTTACAATGTTAATACCCTAACCATGGGGGATGTAGCTCAGATGGTAGAGCGCTCGCTTAGCATGTGAGAGGTACGGGGATCGATGCCCTGCATCTCCAATTACCCTTTTTGTGTGTGTGTGTCTCTCTCTCTCTCTCTCTCTCTCTCTCTCTCTCTCTCTCTCTCTCTCTCTCTCTCTCTCTCTCTCTCTCTCTCTCTCTCTCTCTCTTTCTCTCTCTCTGTCTTCTCTCTTTTCTCTCTTTCAACGATCCTCTCAGGAATCATTATATTAAACAAGCTGGTATGAATGTAGTATGTTGATACCATATGGTCATCTTAATTTAGTTTGACATGCGGAACACAAAACGATATAAAGAAAACGAGGAAATACATTAGTTCTCAGCAGAGCAAAACATTCTCAGACTGTTAAGAAATATGCCAGTGCAGTCCAATGGTTAGAGCGTTGGTGACGGGTCAACGCTTACTGGGTTGATTCTCTTTCTTACAGGTTTCGTGCCAAAAAATTAAATAAACTAAAATATTGAAATGTATTCTGTTTCACAGACACGCATTCTGTAGAATATAATAATTTATTTTCTGTATTCGTCCATTTAATGTCTAATTATTATTTCTCATGCTGTATCTCACCTTTTATATCTGACTGTACCAAAGTACCCTTTCTCTCTCTCTCTCTCACTCTCACTCTCATATCTCACTCTCTCTATAAACTTCAGATACAATTTGTTTTGAAAAAAAAAAAAAAAAAAATATATATATATATATATAAATATCAGAAAACAAAACTTGATATCATGTCTTTCAATATGTTTCTTTCATTATAATTATAAAATATATATTTTTTTATTTTATAAAATTTCATTTATCACTCACTTACAATTACATCAAAAGACAAAAGCACTTCAGACCATTTGTTTTCAAGTGCTGTAACTTCAGTTCTCATTCCCTCGACTTGACGTCACTCTAGTCTCGCTCACTAAGAACGACTGTGGAATGTCGCATTCTACAAAGAACAAAACACTCTCGAGGCTACAAACCCGATATTCTTGACGTTCTGTGTACTACCTTCTTTTTCTTGACGTTTCAAGTAGCTGATATTCTTGACGTTTTTACGAAAGCCCTCGCGGTCTGACTTAGCGGGGAAATAAAACAACAAACCGTAAAGATGCCTCTCGCGTTTTCTACCTGTCAGAAATAAGTGGCGTTAATTAATTCCACCTGCAGATCGCTATTGTGTTAGGGCGAGGTATGTTACTGCGCAAACACTGTTGTATTTGTAAATTAAATACAAAGAATATCGGAAGTTTCCTTAGGAAAAAAAAAGATAAGAAAAGAAGTATTAATAACTTCTTATTTCCTTTGTAGTCTATTTTAGTTCTAATATTTAAACCAGAGATTAGGTTGAAATATCAATACACACACACACATACATTTACACTTACATATAATCACACACACATGCACACTCATACATACATACATACATAAACACACACACACACACATATATATGTATATATATATATAAGTGTTTTTAGAGTGAAGTGGAGAGGAGAGATATGGATAGTATATGTAAACGTTTGATTTCTCTCTCTCTCTCTCTCTCTCTCTCTCTCTCTCTCTCTCTCTCTCTCTCTCTCTCTCTCTCTCTCACGACTGACAAACAAAGTTCAACCTTTATCAGAATAGTTATTTATATATGAGTGCGTGTGCTTTTTAGATTTATCGAGTTATCGGTTTAAACTTATTTATTTATTTTTTTATTTATTTTAAATCTCGCCTATTAATTTCTCTTTAATCTCAAGAACGATCCAGACAGCTCTTTGGATTCTATAAACATGCTGCAATTAACTGATAGCGTTGTCTTGCAGAAATCATTAACACACTCACCGTGAAGACGTGTATGTATAAAATGAACTCGTAAAAGCAGCTGACGGTGGTCTCCAAAGGATTAAGATGAATCGAAGATCACTGGAGAGAGCATTCGATGGTTTTAGCTTGTGAACGACATCCCAGTGACACTTGTGAAATTCCAGGATGTTTTAATGATTTTATTTGATGTTTTAATTCCTTTTCCAGAGAAAAAAAGAGGGAGGGAGGGAGGGAGGGAGGGAGGAGAGAGAGAGAGAGAGAGAGAGAGAGAGAGAGAGAGAGAGAGAGAGAGAGAGAGAGAGAGAGAGAGAGAGAGAGAGAGAGAGAGAGAGAGAGAGAGAGAGAGAGAGAGAGAGAGAGAGAGAGAGAGAGAGAGCACTGTTAAATAATTGCATTTCAAAAATAAATATTTATGTTATAGCTGTTTACTAATATGCCTTGCCCATAATAGATGTGCTTGAACATTAATTTAGATTTATTAATATTTCCGTATTATTATCTGTACCTACAAAATAGATGGATAATATTGAAATAGATAAAAGTTTAAGCCTTACACAGACGAAAGATATTTCCTGAAGGGTTTGCAGGTGATGCTCTTATTTTACAAATAAACGCCAAAGGTAAACATTTTGATGTGTTAACAGCCTGATGATATATCTCTCCTGTTTCCATACTCGATAAATATTTCCATCTTGAATGATTATATTTTTATCAAAACAAAATTTTGTAGGATTGAAAAATGGCACGCGGTCAAAATGATGGTCTGTAATAATAATAATAAAAATATTACTACAAATTTGAAATCTTTCTCTCTCTCTCTCTCTCTCTCTCTCTCTCTCTCTCTCTCTCTCTCTCTCTCTCTCTCTCTCTCTCTCTCTCTCTCTCTCTCTCTCTCTCTCTCTCTCTCTCTCTCTCTCTCTCTCTCTCTCTCTCTCTCTCTCTCAAAAACAAAAGTTTCGATTTAGACGGTTCTATAAACGGGTATATGCTCACCAAACAGCAAGTTAATTTACTGTAGAAACAAATTGTGGATTCCTAAAATATCCCAACCTTTGTTTATTAAAATAGCCACAAATATATCCAGCGATATGTATCATATACATATATACACATCCGTGGCATACCTTTAGTATATACACACACACGTACAATACAGATGTTATCCACCTCATCTTTAATTACTTTCAGATGCTGGTTTGACTTGTTATGGATCCTGCCTTTCTGTTTAATGTCTTTGGTAAGGAAACATCTGTCTGGCACTAGCAGAACACAAGAACGGCTGGACTGTTCAAGTTCTGTTTTCTACACAGTCGTAAAAAGTTCTTTGAAAATCAGGAAACATCAGCGAAGTGGTGATAACTGCGCATGTCAGCGATGTTTTCGTTAGGTCAGATTTTTATGTCCGTTTTTTTTTTTCTTCACTCTCTCTAATTCTTTTTCTTTTCTTTTTTTCGCTTTCTTGCACGTGTCTGTATAATCAAATTTAAAGGTGAGTGAATCAGACGCGGGTGGTGGGTAAAGGGGGGGTTCTGGATGTGGGTTAAAGAACTGTGAAGCTATCAGTAACTCTGGAGTGATGATGGAAAGGCTCAAATAAAGTGTCAGTTATTGGATGTGAAGGAAATATATCTGAATGAAAAATGATTTCTTTTCTTTTTCTTCTAGAAATGGTGGAGTTGTAGTAGTAGTTGTAGTGGAAGTGATAATGGAAATACTGGTTGTAGTAGTGGTGCAAACAAGAAGAAAGAAATAAAGAAAGAAGCAATAACAAAAACAACAACGATAATAATAACAACAACAACAACAACAATAATAATAATAATAATAATAATAATAATAATAATAATAATAATAATAATAATAATAATTATTATTATTATTATTATTAAGTATTTAATTATTCTCTTTATATATATATATTTTTCTCTGATAGCGTTTCGTTTTTTCTCACCGAGAGCCATACAACCGATCAGTTATAAAAGACTTCAAACAAAAACTATTATTTTTGTCTCTTCACAGTCCGATTCCTATTAATATTAATGAAGTCTGCTTCCGGTGCATGTGTCTCGATGTCCAGAGACTGTTTTCCTAAAGCGGAATGTCGATAATGTATCAGTCTGATTCATCACCGAAAAGCAACAGAACGAATAAAAGACGATTTTCACTGAAAATAGCCTAATTTCTTTTTCTTTTTTAAAAATATAAATACCAGTCTATCAGAGAATGTTACCGGACGATAACGTAATGACATCTTCGTTTCGTTTCGTATTATGCAATTTCCATTTTTCGATAATTCCCTTCGCCGGAAATTGCACGGTTAACGTTTATCGTAAAATAAATACAGTGTTCATGTCATTATAATGCATACCGAATCTTACTATATTTTCTTGCTGTTAATAAAATTACTGTCAGCATCAGTTATGTTGAATACAAACAGTTCCAGATATCAAAACTCGTTTCAGTTAAATTCGATCTTTTTTCTTCGTCGACTGATTGATCGTGGATGCCTCTATCGAGCGGCCATTTTGAAGAGAGAAAATTGATTTTCATTCCGATTACTTAATTTCTGTGATTATTCAGTTACGTCTAGCTAATAACCTGTTTTAAAGGACTACGAGTTTGAAGTCCGGAAAATTTAGTTTAAAATATCTGATTTTATTTTTATAAATAGAGAATAAGACAACTTAAACCTTACTTTATTAGTCAGTTTAAAATTGTTCTCTCTCCCCTCTCTCTCTCTCTCTCTCTCTCTCTCTCTCTCTCTCTCTCTCTCTCTCTCTCTCTCTCTATATATATATATATATATATATATATATAAAATAAAACTATCCCCCTATCCCTTATTTATCATCCTTCACAATAATATGTTGATGATGGTGATTATAACAAATAAGAAAACAAAAATTAACGTGTTTCTTAAAATTATTACGACATCAGTAAAACATAACTGGTCAGTGTAACGTTTCTAAAGAACTGTTACATAAAATCATTTCTTCTTATCATCGTATTCCTTTCAACAAGGTCGCAAATTAGTTATTTTAGAAATATTCAAATATTGTTGCTATTTACGTGCACGTGCAACCCGCGCCACTAACTCGTACACATAACGTCATTTTCGGCCATGTTTTCACCACCTCCCGTTGAAAGATTGGCAGCGATGAAACCGGTTTCGGATTTTTGGCAAGGGGCCAAGTGAAAGATTTGTTAGTTAATGAATAGTGTAATTGTTAGTAGCAATATTTGATAGAGATAGAAAA
>CM022666.1:8238264-8273264 GCA_012295275.1 Chrysomallon squamiferum
GATGCAGGGCATCGATCCCAGTACCTCTCACATGCAAAGCGAGCGCACTACCATCTGAGCTACATCCCCTGGCTTTTCTAAATCTGTAAATTACAACATAGTTAATCGGTAAATAACATTGTTAATTCATTAAGAAGGAAAAGGAAAGTACGAAAAAAAAGGACAAATATTATTGTTGGAGATGCAGGGCATCGATCCACGTACCTCTCACATGCTAAGCGAGCGTTCTACCATCTGAGCTACATCCCCTTGCTTTTCTAAATCGATAAAGTACAACATAGTTAATTGGTAAATAACATAGTTAATTCATTAAGAAAGAAAATGAAAGAAGGAAAGAAAGACAAACATTGGAGATGCAGGGCATCGATCCCAGTACCTTATACATGCTAAGCGAGCGCTCTACCATCTGATCTAAATTGCAATGCTTTTCTAAATCGGTAAAGTACAACATAGTTAATTGGTAAATAACATACTTAATTCATTAAGAAAGAAAATGAATTAACGAAAAAAACGACAAATATTGGAGATGCAGGGCATCGATCCCAGTACCTCTCACATGCTAAGCGAGCGCTCTATTATTTTTCATTATTTTTTTAATTCATAACAAGTGAAATTAAGGAAAGATGGAAGGAAATGAACAAAAGAAAACAAAAGAATAAATGGCATTAAAAGAAACACTGACAGAGATTTTTAAATTTGAAGATTACGATTATCGATAAATCAGATCTATCGATACTTTCTATCTCAGAATTTGAAACACTGGCTTTGACTGGCTGTAGACAGATATGTTCATGTAGCTCGGCTGGTAGAGCGCTCGCGTATTCTGTGACAAATACGGTGAACGAAGCCTTGCATATCCCGTATTTATCTATTGATTTATTATTATTATTATTATTATTATTATTATTATTATTTTTAAATTCGTCTTCTTCGTTGTTATTATTAGCATCGTCATCATTGTCGTCTTATCATTTTCGTTATCATTTTCTTCTTCTTCACTGTAATCATAGTATTACTATTTAGATTATTAATACAACTACTGTTTCTACTATTATTACTATTACTACTTTTACGGCTCTTTACAGATATTTAAAATACAACGTTAATAAATTTATCGATAATAATAACGGGGATATGAGAGAGAGAGAGAGAGAGAGAGAGAGAGAGAGAGAGAGAGAGAGAGAGAGAGAGAGAGAGAGAGAGAGAGAGAGAGAGAGAGAGAGAGAGAGAGAGAGAGAGAGAGAGAGAGAGAGAGAGAGAGAGAGAGAGAGAGAGAGAGAGAGAGAGAGAGAGAGAGAGAAAACACAAAAAGGGTAATTGGAGATGCAGGGCATCGATCCCCGTACTTCTCACATGCAAAGCGTGCGCTCTACCATCTGAGCCACATCCCCATGCTTTTCAAAATCGGTAAAGTACAACATAATTAATTGGTAAATAACATAGTTAATTCATTAAGAAAGAAAATGAATTAACGAAAAAAAAACAAACATTGGAGATGCAGGGCATCGATCCCAGTACCTCTCACATGCAAAGCGAGCGCCCTACCATCTGAGCTACATCCCCTGGCTTTTCTAAATCTGTAAATTACAACATAGTTAATCGGTAAATAACATTGTTAATTCATTAAGAAGGAAAAGGAAAGTACGAAAAAAAAGGACAAATATTGTTATTGGAGATGCAGGGCATCGATCCCCGTACCTCTCACATGCTAAGCGAGCGTTCTACCATCTGAGCTACATCCCCTTGCTTTTCTAAATCGATAAAGTACAACATAGTTAATTGGTAAATAACATAGTTAATTCATTAAGAAAGAAAATGAAAGAAGGAAAGAAAGACAAACATTGGAGATGCAGGGCATCGATCCCAGTACCTTATACATGCTAAGCGAGCGCTCTACCATCTGATCTAAATTGCCATGCTTTTCTAAATCGGTAAAGTACAACATAGTTAATTGGTAAATAACATACTTAATTCATTAAGAAAGAAAATGAATTAACGAAAAAAACGACAAATATTGGAGATGCAGGGCATCGATCCCAGTACCTCTCACATGCTAAGCGAGCGCTCTATTATTTTTCATTATTTTTTTAATTCATAACAAGTGAAATTAAGGAAAGATGGAAGGAAATGAACAAAAGAAAACAAAAGAATAAATGGCATTAAAAGAAACACTGACAGAGATTTTTAAATTTGAAGGTTACGATTATCGATAAATCAGATCTATCGATACTTTCTATCTCAGAATTTGAAACACTGGCTTTGACTGGCTGTAGACAGATATGTTCATGTAGCTCGGCTGGTAGAGCGCTCGCGTATTCTGTGACAAATACGGTGAACGAAGCCTTGCATATCCCGTATTTATCTATTGATTTATTATTATTATTATTATTATTATTATTATTATTATTATTTTTAAATTCGTCTTCTTCGTTGTTATTATTAGCATCATCATCATTGTCGTCTTATCATTTTCGTTATCATTTTCTTCTTCTTCACTGTAATCATAGTATTACTATTTAGATTATTAATACAACTACTGTTTCTACTATTATTACTATTACTACTTTTACGGCTCTTTACAGATATTTAAAATACAACGTTAATAAATTTATCGATAATAATAACGGGGATATGAGAGAGAGAGAGAGAGAGAGAGAGAGAGAGAGAGAGAGAGAGAGAGAGAGAGAGAGAGAGAGAGAGAGAGAGAGAGAGAGAGAGAGAGAGAGAGAGAGAGAGAGAGAGAGAGAGAGAGAGAGAGAGAGAAGAGAGAGAGAAGAAGAGAAAAAGGGATTAAGAAAGAGGGTAGTGATTGGAGATGCAGGGCATCGATCCCCCTACTTCTCACATGCAAAGCGTGCGCTCTACCATCTGAGCCACATCCCCATGCTTTTCAAAATCGGTAAAGTACAACATAATTAATTGGTAAATAACATAGTTAATTCATTAAGAAAGAAAATGAATTAACGAAAAAAAAAAAATAAAAAAAAAAAAAAAAAGACAAATATTGGAGATGCAGGGCATCGATCCCAGTACCTCTCACATGCAAAGCGAGCGCACTACCATCTGAGCTACATCCCCTGGCTTTTCTAAATCTGTAAATTACAACATAGTTAATCGGTAAATAACATTGTTAATTCATTAAGAAGGAAAAGGAAAGTACGAAAAAAAAGGACAAATATTATTGTTGGAGATGCAGGGCATCGATCCACGTACCTCTCACATGCTAAGCGAGCGTTCTACCATCTGAGCTACATCCCCTTGCTTTTCTAAATCGATAAAGTACAACATAGTTAATTGGTAAATAACATAGTTAATTCATTAAGAAAGAAAATGAAAGAAGGAAAGAAAGACAAACATTGGAGATGCAGGGCATCGATCCCAGTACCTTATACATGCTAAGCGAGCGCTCTACCATCTGATCTAAATTGCAATGCTTTTCTAAATCGGTAAAGTACAACATAGTTAATTGGTAAATAACATACTTAATTCATTAAGAAAGAAAATGAATTAACGAAAAAAACGACAAATATTGGAGATGCAGGGCATCGATCCCAGTACCTCTCACATGCTAAGCGAGCGCTCTATTATTTTTCATTATTTTTTTAATTCATAACAAGTGAAATTAAGGAAAGATGGAAGGAAATGAACAAAAGAAAACAAAAGAATAAATGGCATTAAAAGAAACACTGACAGAGATTTTTAAATTTGAAGGTTACGATTATCGATAAATCAGATCTATCGATACTTTCTATCTCAGAATTTGAAACACTGGCTTTGACTGGCTGTAGACAGATATGTTCATGTAGCTCGGCTGGTAGAGCGCTCGCGTATTCTGTGACAAATACGGTGAACGAAGCCTTGCATATCCCGTATTTATCTATTGATTTATTATTATTATTATTATTATTATTATTATTATTTATTAAATTCGTCTTCTTCGTTGTTATTATTAGCATCATCATCATTGTCGTCTTATCATTTTCGTTATCATTTTCTTCTTCTTCACTGTAATCATAGTATTACTATTTAGATTATTAATACAACTACTGTTTCTACTATTATTACTATTACTACTTTTACGGCTCTTTACAGATATTTAAAATACAACGTTAATAAATTTATCGATAATAATAACGGGGATATGAGAGAGAGAGAGAGAGAGAGAGAGAGAGAGAGAGAGAGAGAGAGAGAGAGAGAGAGAGAGAGAGAGAGAGAGAGAGAGAGAGAGAGAGAGAGAGAGAGAGAGAGAGAGAGAGAGAGAGAGAGAGAGAGAGAGAGACAGAAAAAACACAAAAAGGGTAATTGGAGATGCAGGGCATCGATCCCCGTACTTCTCACATGCAAAGCGTGCGCTCTACCATCTGAGCCACATCCCCATGCTTTTCAAAATCGGTAAAGTACAACATAATTAATTGGTAAATAACATAGTTAATTCATTAAGAAAGAAAATGAATTAACGAAAAAAAAAAAAGACAAATATTGGAGATGCAGGGCATCGATCCCAGTACCTCTCACATGCAAAGCGAGCGCACTACCATCTGAGCTACATCCCCTGGCTTTTCTAAATCTGTAAATTACAACATAGTTAATCGGTAAATAACATTGTTAATTCATTAAGAAGGAAAAGGAAAGTACGAAAAAAAAGGACAAATATTGTTATTGGAGATGCAGGGCATCGATCCCCGTACCTCTCACATGCTAAGCGAGCGTTCTACCATCTGAGCTACATCCCCTTGCTTTTCTAAATCGATAAAGTACAACATAGTTAATTGGTAAATAACATAGTTAATTCATTAAGAAAGAAAATGAAAGAAGGAAAGAAAGACAAACATTGGAGATGCAGGGCATCGATCCCAGTACCTTATACATGCTAAGCGAGCGCTCTACCATCTGATCTAAATTGCCATGCTTTTCTAAATCGGTAAAGTACAACATAGTTAATTGGTAAATAACATACTTAATTCATTAAGAAAGAAAATGAATTAACGAAAAAAACGACAAATATTGGAGATGCAGGGCATCGATCCCAGTACCTCTCACATGCTAAGCGAGCGCTCTATTTTTTTCATTATTTTTTTAATTCATAACAAGTGAAATTAAGGAAAGATGGAAGGAAATGAACAAAAGAAAACAAAAGAATAAATGGCATTAAAAGAAACACTGACAGAGATTTTTAAATTTGAAGGTTACGATTATCGATAAATCAGATCTATCGATACTTTCTATCTCAGAATTTGAAACACTGGCTTTGACTGGCTGTAGACAGATATGTTCATGTAGCTCGGCTGGTAGAGCGCTCGCGTATTCTGTGACAAATACGGTGAACGAAGCCTTGCATATCCCGTATTTATCTATTGATTTATTATTATTATTATTATTATTATTATTATTATTTTTTTAAATTCGTCTTCTTCGTTGTTATTATTAGCATCGTCATCATTGTCGTCTTATCATTTTCGTTATCATTTTCTTCTTCTTCACTGTAATCATAGTATTACTATTTAGATTATTAATACAACTACTGTTTCTACTATTATTACTATTACTACTTTTACGGCTCTTTACAGATATTTAAAATACAACGTTAATAAATTTATCGATAATAATAACGGGGATATGAGAGAGAGAGAGAGAGAGAGAGAGAGAGAGAGAGAGAGAGAGAGAGAGAGAGAGAGAGAGAGAGAGAGAGAGAGAGAGAGAGAGAGAGAGAGAGAGAGAGAGAGAGAGAGAGAGAGAGAGAGAGAGAGAGAGAGAGAGAGAAAACACAAAAAGGGTGATTGGAGATGCAGGGCATCGATCCCCCTACTTCTCACATGCAAAGCGTGCGCTCTACCATCTGAGCCACATCCCCATGCTTTTCAAAATCGGTAAAGTACAACATAATTAATTGGTAAATAACATAGTTAATTCATTAAGAAAGAAAATGAATTAACGAAAAAAAAAAAGACAAATATTGGAGATGCAGGGCATCGATCCCAGTACCTCTCACATGCAAAGCGAGCGCCCTACCATCTGAGCTACATCCCCTGGCTTTTCTAAATCTGTAAATTACAACATAGTTAATCGGTAAATAACATTGTTAATTCATTAAGAAGGAAAAGGAAAGTACGAAAAAAAAGGACAAATATTGTTATTGGAGATGCAGGGCATCGATCCCCGTACCTCTCACATGCTAAGCGAGCGTTCTACCATCTGAGCTACATCCCCTTGCTTTTCTAAATCGATAAAGTACAACATAGTTAATTGGTAAATAACATAGTTAATTCATTAAGAAAGAAAATGAAAGAAGGAAAGAAAGACAAACATTGGAGATGCAGGGCATCGATCCCAGTACCTTATACATAGCAATTCATTAAGCGAGCGCTCTACCATCTGATCTAAATTGCTAAGCGAGCACTCTACCATCTGATCTAAATTGCCATGCTTTTCTAAATCGGTAAAGTACAACATAGTTAATTGGTAAATAACATACTTAATTCATTAAGAAAGAAAATGAATTAACGAAAAAAACGACAAATATTGGAGATGCAGGGCATCGATCCCAGTACCTCTCACATGCTAAGCGAGCGCTCTATTATTTTTCATTATTTTTTTAATTCATAACAAGTGAAATTAAGGAAAGATGGAAGGAAATGAACAAAAGAAAACAAAAGAATAAATGGCATTAAAAGAAACACTGACAGAGATTTTTAAATTTGAAGGTTACGATTATCGATAAATCAGATCTATCGATACTTTCTATCTCAGAATTTGAAACACTGGCTTTGACTGGCTGTAGACAGATATGTTCATGTAGCTCGGCTGGTAGAGCGTTCGCGTATTCTGTGACAAATACGGTGAACGAAGCCTTGCATATCCCGTATTTATCTATTGATTTATTATTATTATTATTATTATTATTATTATTTTTAAATTCGTCTTCTTCGTTGTTATTATTAGCATCATCATCATTGTCGTCTTATCATTTTCGTTATCATTTTCTTCTTCTTCACTGTAATCATAGTATTACTATTTAGATTATTAATACAACTACTGTTTCTACTATTATTACTATTACTACTTTTACGGCTCTTTACAGATATTTAAAATACAACGTTAATAAATTTATCGATAATAATAACGGGGATATGAGAGAGAGAGAGAGAGAGAGAGAGAGAGAGAGAGAGAGAGAGAGAGAGAGAGAGAGAGAGAGAGAGAGAGAGAGAGAGAGAGAGAGAGAGAGAGAGAGAGAGAGAGAGAGAGACAGAAAAAAACAAAAAGGGTAATTGGAGATGCAGGGCATCGATCCCCGTACTTCTCACATGCAAAGCGTGCGCTCTACCATCTGAGCCACATCCCCATGCTTTTCAAAATCGGTAAAGTACAACATAATTAATTGGTAAATAACATAGTTAATTCATTAAGAAAGAAAATGAATTAACGAAAAAAAAAAAACAAATATTGGAGATGCAGGGCATCGATCCCAGTACCTCTCACATGCAAAGCGAGCGCCCTACCATCTGAGCTACATCCCCTGGCTTTTCTAAATCTGTAAATTACAACATAGTTAATCGGTAAATAACATTGTTAATTCATTAAGAAGGAAAAGGAAAGTACGAAAAAAAAGGACAAATATTGTTATTGGAGATGCAGGGCATCGATCCCCGTACCTCTCACATGCTAAGCGAGCGTTCTACCATCTGAGCTACATCCCCTTGCTTTTCTAAATCGATAAAGTACAACATAGTTAATTGGTAAATAACATAGTTAATTCATTAAGAAAGAAAATGAAAGAAGGAAAGAAAGACAAACATTGGAGATGCAGGGCATCGATCCCAGTACCTTATACATGCTAAGCGAGCGCTCTACCATCTGATCTAAATTGCCATGCTTTTCTAAATCGGTAAAGTACAACATAGTTAATTGGTAAATAACATACTTAATTCATTAAGAAAGAAAATGAATTAACGAAAAAAACGACAAATATTGGAGATGCAGGGCATCGATCCCAGTACCTCTCACATGCTAAGCGAGCGCTCTATTATTTTTCATTATTTTTTTAATTCATAACAAGTGAAATTAAGGAAAGATGGAAGGAAATGAACAAAAGAAAACAAAAGAATAAATGGCATTAAAAGAAACACTGACAGAGATTTTTAAATTTGAAGATTACGATTATCGATAAATCAGATCTATCCCAGTACTTTCTATCTCAGAATTTGAAACACTTCTTTGGCTTTGTTTGGCTGAATGTTTGAGATATGTTCATGTAGCTCCCACAGCTGGTAGAGCGTTCGACGATTCTGTGACAAATACGGTGAACGAAGCCCCGTTTCCCGCATTGACCATCTAAAAAATTTATTATTTATTATTATTATTATATTTTCTTTTGTTATTGTTTCGTCTTCTTCTTTTTTTCTTCTTATTATTAGTAGTGGTAGCAGGACGCAGTAGTAGTCGTCTTCATCATTTTCGTTATCATTTTCTTCTTCGACAGCCATGTTTATTGTCATGTGTTATTTTCGTCTGCTTAATTTTTCAGTATGTAAGGTAGGAAATTATTAGTTTTGTAAAATATTTTGTACAAGATTAATCGCTAAAACATAAATTGGTACAATAATTAGATTTATCAAAAAAGAAATCACCATAATTTAAACAAACAATTACACATAACAAGATCGCCTGACTTTGGACCCGAAGTTTATATCCATGTAAATGTCTGTTCAATAGTTAAGTGTTTTTCTCTTTCTTTACAGTGGATGTTAATTATGTATTCCACAGGCTTGTTTAATTTAAGCTAGTTGATATTTATGTGTAGGTGTATTGAGGACATTTGTGTGTATGTCACGTTGACTGTGTTCTGTGTTTGTTTACTTGCTTTCTTTAATTGCATGCACCAACAGGAACGATAACTCGTAACGGCACAAATTACGTCACGAATAGTTTGTATTTCTCACTTGTTTAATACTCTATAATACTTTTTTTTTTTTTTTTTTTTTTTGTCTGCATGTTTGTTTTATATTTATTATATTTCTGTACTGTGATTCCATTGTTTGTTTTTTATATTTATATTTGTGTATTGTGTTACCATGTTTGATGAATGTTTATATGTTTCTGTATCGAGGCTGCCTCTTCCTTTTATATTTATATCTTTACATGTTGGAATATTCATGTTTGTTCTATATGTTTGTCTTCATGTTTGTTATGTATCAACATCGTTGTATAATGTCTGCATGTTTTTTCTGTACTAACTTGTTTGTACAACGTCTGCATGTTTGTTCTGCATTAACTTGTTTGTCTAATGTCTAAATGATTCTTGTGTATTAACTTGTTTTTCTGTCTGCATTTTTGTGTGTATTAACCTGTTTGTCTAATGTCTACATGTTTGTTGTGTATTAACTTGTTTGTCTAATGTCTGCATGTTTGTCCTCTATTTATCTGTTTGTATAATGTCTGCACGATTGTTCTGTGTTAACTTGTTTGTCTAATGTCTGTAAATTTGTTGTGTTTTAACCAAGTTGTCTAATGTCTACATGATTCTTGTGTATTAACTTGTTTTTCTAATGTCTGCATCTTTGTGTGTATTAACCTGTTTGTCTAATGTCTGCATGTTTGTTGTGTATTAACTTGTTTGTATAATGTCTCTATGTTTGTTGTATATTAACCTGTTTTTCTAATGTCTGCATGTTTGTTGTGTATTAACTTGTTTCTCTAATGTCTGCATGTTTGTTCTCTATTTATCTGTTTGTATAATGTCTGCATGGTTGTTCTGTGTTAACTTGTTTCTCTAATGTCTCTATGTTTGTTGTATATTAACCTGTTTTTCTAATGTCTGCATGTTTGTTGTGTATTAACTTGTTTCTCTAATGTCTGCATGTTTGTTCTCTATTTATCTGTTTGTATAATGTCTGCATGGTTGTTCTGTGTTAACTTGTTTCTCTAATGTCTATGTGTTTGTTGTGTATTAATTTGTTTTATAATGTCTGCATGTTCTGTATTAACGTGTTTGTTTAATGTCAGCATGTTTGTTTTCTATTTACCTGTTTTTCTAATGTATGCATGTTTGTTCCGTGTTAATTTATTTTTCTAATGTCTGCATGTTTGCTGTTTATTAATCTGTTTGTCTAATCTCTGCACGTTTGTTTTATTATTAACATGTTTGTTCTTTATTTTCCTGTTTGTCTAATGTCTGCATGTTTGTTGTGTATTAAGTTGTTTCTCTAATGTCTGCATGTTAGTTTTCTATTTACCTGTTTGTCTAATGTCTGCTTGTTTGTTCTCTATTTACCTGTTTGTCTAATGTCTGCATGTGTGTTCTCTATTTACCTCTTTGTCTAATGTCTGCATGTTTGTTCTCTATTTCCTGTTTGTATAATGTCTGCATGTTTGTTGTGCATTAACTTGTTTGTCTAATGTCTGTATGAGTGTTGTATATTAACCTCTTTGACTAATGTTTACATGATTGTTGTATAATGTCTGTATGTTTGTTCTGTATTAACTTGTCTGTCTAATATCTGCATGTTTGCTGTGTATTAATCTGTTTGTCTAATGTCCGCGCGTTTGTTGTATGTTAACTTGTTTGTATAATAACTGAATGTTTGTTCTCTATTTATCTGTTTGTCTAATGTCTACTTGTTTGTTGTATAATGTCTCCATGTTTGTTCTCTATTTACCTGTTGGTCTAATGTCTGCATGTTTGTTGTGTATTGACTTGTTTGCTAAATGTCTGCATGTTTGTTCTGTGCTATCTGTTTGTAAAATTCTGTATGTTTGTTGTGTATTGACTTGTTTGTCAAATGTCTGCATGTTTGTTTTGTATTAACCTGTTTGTGTAATGTCTGCACGTTTGTTGTCTGTTAACTTGTTTGTCTAATGCTTGCATGTTTGTTCTATATTAAAGTGTTCGTCTAATGTCTGCCTGTTTGTTTTATATTAATCTGTTTGTGTAATGTCTGCACGTTTGTTGTCTGTTAACTTGCTTGTCTAATGTCTGCATGTTTTTTCTGTATTAACCTGTTTGTATATTGGCTGCGTGTTCTGTATTAACGTGTCTGTTTAATGTCAGCATGTTTGTTTTCTATTTACCTGTTTGTCTAATATTTACCTGTTTGCCTAATGTCTGCATGTTTGTTCCGTGATAATTTATTTGTCTAATGTCTGCATATTTGTTCTGCATTAACTTGTTTGTCTAATGTCTGCATGAGTGTTATGTATTAACTTGTTTTTCTAATGTCGGCATGTTTGTTCTGTATTACCTGTTTTTCTAATATCTCATGTTTGTTGTGCATTAACTTATTTGTCTAATGTCAGTATGTTTGTTTTCTATTTACCTGTTTATCTAATGTCTGCATGTTTTTTCTGTATTAATGTGTTCGTCTAATGTCTGCATGTTTGTTTTATATTAATGTGTTTTATTTACTGTTTGCACGTTTGTTGTATGTTAACTTGCTTGTCTAATGTCTGCATGTTTGTTCTCATATTGACCTGTTTGTATATTGTATATTGTTTGCATGTTTGTTATGTGTTAACTTGTTTGTCTAATGTCTGCATGTTTGTTCTGTGTTAACTTGTTTCTGTAATGTCTATGTGTTTGTTGTGTATTAAACTGTTTGTCTAATGTCTACATGTTTGTCTACTTGTTTGTATAATGTCGGCATGTTCTGTATTAACGTGTTTGTTTAACGTCAGCATGTTTCTTTTCTATTTACCTGTTTGTCTAATGTCTGCATGTTCTGTATTAACTTGTTTGTCTAATGTCGGCATTTTTGTTTTCACTTTAGCTATTTGTCTAATATTTACCTGTTGTCTAATGTATGCATGTTTGTTCTGTGTTGTTTGTCTAATGTGTGCATGCTTGTTGTGTATTAACCTGTTTGTCTAATGTCTGCATGAGTGTTGTGTATTAATTTATTTGTCTAATGTCAGTATGTTTGGTTTCTATTTACCTGTTTGTATATTGTCTGCATGTTTGTTCTGTGTTAACTTGTTTGTCTAAAGTCTATGTGTTTGTTTTGTATTAAACTGTTTGTCTAATGTCTGCATGTTTGTTCTCTATTTACCTGTTTGTATAATGTCTGCATGTTCTGTATTAACGTGTTTGTTTAATGTATGCATGTTTCTTTTCTATTTACCTGTTTGTCTAATATCGGTATGTTTGTTCCGTGTTAATTTGTTTGTCTAATGTCTGCATGTTTGTTTTGCATTAATTGGTGTGTATAATTTCTGCATGTTTGTTGTGTATTAATGCGTTTGTTTTGTTAACTTGTTTGTATAATGTTTCCGTGTTTGTTCTCTATTTACCTGTTTGTATAATGTCTGCATGTTCTGTATTAACTTGTTTGTCTAATGTCAGCATGTTTGATTTCTATTTACCTATTTGTCTAATATTTACCTGTTGTCTAATGTATGCATGTTTGTTCTGTGTTAATTTGTTTGCCTAATGTGTGCATGTTTGTTGTGCATTAACGTGTTTCCCTAATGTCTGCATGAGTGTTGTGTATTAACTTATTTGTCTAATGTCTACATGTTTGTTCTGTATTAACTTGTTTGTCTAATGTCTGCATATTTGTTCTCTATTAATCTGTTTGTCTAATGTCTGCACGTTTGTTGTATGTTAACTTGTTTGTATAATATCTCCATGTTTGTTCTCTATTTACTTGTTTGTCTAATGTCTGTATGTTTGTTCTCTATTTACCTCTTTGTCTAATGTCTGCATGCTTGTTCTGTGTTAACTTGTTTGTCTAATGTCTACATGTTTGTTGAGTATTAAACTCTTTGTGTGCATTATTGTTCTGTATCTACCTGTTTGTCTAATGTCATCCTTTTTGTTCTGTATTAATTTGTTTGTGTGATGTCTTCAAGTTTCTATTATATTTTCGTGTTTGTTTAATGTGTATAGTTGTACATATATTTCTCTTTGTCCAGTGTTTGTATATAAATATGAGTATTTATGCTCAGTTATTTCTATGTTGTTGTGATTGTGTTTATGTTTTTTATGTAATTATGTATTTGTTATATGTGTTTATTGTAGAAACATGGATATAAACATTAAATTCACAAATGTGTCACACCTATTTACTGAAATACAAGGATAACTATAGTGAATGAGAGACTTACAAACAGACAATGGTTAGTTTTTAGAGTTAAGATTAGTTTGTAACTGAAAAGTCACATGACATGACATCAGCTGTCCTCTGGTCAGTGTAAGGTTCTCAGATTGGAGTTTATTTCAAATTTGGTATCTAGGAAATCAAACTTGGCAAATTTTACTGTAGAATTCTCCAATCTCTATTATTTTGGTGAACCGTCAAAATCAGCGTCAAAAATTTACTTTTTCCATTTATGTTTTTTCTTTTGATTGACGTTTCAAAATTTTATACATATTATAGGACACAACTATTGTTTCTTTTTAAACGTTTTTGGGTCACTTCATTTTTTTGTGTGTCACGGATAATATTTATTAGTAAATGTAAGATGAAACAGAAAGTGTCAAACTAAAGATAAATAATTCGTAAATTATACAAGTAAATTTGTTTGTCTAATTTTATATTCTTATTTTATGATTATATCTAAATACTCTGATTATTGAATTTTTTTTATAAATGAATAAATATTTATAAGGAAATGAAAAATAAAATAAAGTAAATGAGTATTTAAAGATAAATAATTAAGTGAAATGATATGTATCTAAATAAATAAATAAACAGAATTATAAATTAAATTAAAGTAACAGTAAATAAATAAATTTAAATAAAGGAAAGTATGTAAATAAATAAATAAATAAATAAGTTAATAAGTTAATAAATAAATTTACGAATATATAAATACAATAATTATGTTATTCTGAAGAAAAGATTATGATGTAATTGATTTAGTATTAATTGCAAAATGATTATAGATGTTGTCAACCACATATTTCATTTTTTTAAAGAATTATTTCATGATTTATATTAGATAAAAATTAAATTTGAAAATGTTTTATTAATATTTTTATTGGAACAGTTTGTTGTGTCTTATAGTATAATCAAAATTTGTTTTATATTTAATAATATTTATTTATTCTTCCCATCATTCCTCGCTATATTTTAACATTTTGTATGAATATTAATATTATTAATATATTTTTAAAATTGAACCTAAAATGCAGCAATACTGAGTCACCTGGTGAGTGATGACACCCCCACCTCAGGTGAGCTAATACAGGATAACTCTTACTTGAATGTGAGTTATCTGCCCACCTCAGAGTGGTTAATACAGATTAACTCATACTTGAAAATGAGTTAACTGGGGGACTGTTCACCTTAGGTACACAAAACATATTTTATTTAAAAACAAATATATTTTGTTAGATAAATAACAGATTTACATAAAAATAAATATTTAAGAATGAATCTGTACCTTTAATTCAACATGCATTAAAACTATTTTCATGCATTAAAAATATTTTCAAAAATTAATTATTTCATTAACCAGTCTTTGAAAATCGAAATAATTAATAAAAATTGTAAAAGAACAGACACAACTCTTTCTGAAACAGTGATTCTTAAACTTTTATTTTCCAGTGTCTTTTTAAAAAAATATGTTAGGACTGGGACAACAAGGTTAAATTAGACACCCTGAGAGAAACATAACAAATTATGTAACATCTTTTATAAGTATATGTTATAAATATATAACAATTACTGTCATTCTTCTTTAATAAAGAGAAACTCCTGTTCAGACTGAGTATTCTAAAAAAGAAACAAATTGTTCTCGGCGGTAAAAAATGAATATATATGTACAAAAACAAATCAGCTTGAAGTTCATAAAAAATATTTTAATATATATAACTTTTATTTAAAATAAAAAAATATATATATAAAAAATAAAAATCATGTATGATGAATAATAGACTTCTCTCTTAAGATCACACACATACACAGACAGACACACACACACACACAGAGACACACACACACACAGACACACACACATACACACATTAACAACCGATCTGAACACATTAAAGATTTATAATCCTCATTAAAATGATTAAATTATTAAACTGAGTATAAGTAAGAAAAAAATATTTATTCAGGGGTAGATCATGCTTTAGGTAATGAGACCCCACCCCTGAAACAAAATGTATGTTTTCAGTCAGAAGAGAGAGAGAGAGAGAGAGAGAGAGAGAGAGAGAGAGAGAGAGAGAGAGAGAGAGAGAGAGAGAGAGAGAGAGAGAGAGAGAGAGAGAGAGAGAGAGAGAGAGAGAGAGAGAGAGAGAGAAACACTGATAACAAAAACTAGTCAGTAAATAAAAAACGGTACATGTCAAGGAAAGCGAATCCGTCAAAAAAAAAAAAAAAAAAAAAAAAAAAATTCTTTACAGCGAACGTATTCTAACAAACAACCTCACTGTCTTTCTTCCGTTAAAAGCGATTTTATATGGAAAGGAAACAATCAGGATGGCATCATTGAGAGAACGAGAGGTTATCCACATGTGATATCAATTTTATTATTATTATTTTCTTTCTTTCTTTTTTTCTTTTTTTCTTTGCCGTTCTGTGCACCTTGGAACCGCCAAACTTGGACATCTCTGTTGCTGATGAAATTGCAATGTTACGTCTCGTTCAAATGGCGCTAACAAAAAAGTATTGCTAGAAGATTTTGTCCTTTGAGAAATCAATAATTATTAAACCTTTATTAATTATTATTTTATTGTTTTTGAAGTTCTTGTTCATTATTATTATTATTATTATTATTATTATTATTTATTATTATTATTATTATTCGTTGTTTCGACAACTGTCGTAAATAACCGAAGAATAACGACAGTGACGTCAATAATGAAATAACGTCACACTCAGGGGACAGCCATGTTCACTGTCATGTGGGGTTTTTTCGCTTGCTTAATTTTTCAGTATCTAAGGTAGGAAATTATTATTTCAGAATAATATTTTGAGCAAAGATTAATCTCAGAAACATAATATACTTCAATAGTTAAACTATTTTCGTGAAATCACCATATTTAAACAAACAACAAAAAACCAACATTGGCTGATTCGAACCCGATGTTTATATCCATGTAATGTCTGTTCAGTATTTGTATGTCTGTCTCTTTCTTTACAGTGGATAACAGTTTGTTTGTCTTTTATTTATTTATATTTGTGTATTGTGTCTCCATGTTTGTGTATTGTGTCTATATGTTAGTTTTATATTTATTTATGTTTGTGTATTGTGTCTACATGTTAGTTTTATATTTATTTCTGTTTGTGTATTGTGTCTCCATGTTTATATTTAAATGTTTCTTTATTGTCTACATGCAGTTTTATATTTGTTTATGTTTGTGTATTATCTCCATGTTTATATTTTTATGTTTGTGTATTGTGTCTCCATGTTTATATTTATATGTTTGTGTATCGTGTCTCCATGTTTATATTTATATGTTTGTGTATTGAGTCTACATGTTTATATGTTTCTTTATTGTCTACATGTTACTTTTATATTTATTTATGTTTGTGTATTGTGCCTGCTCCTTTGCTTTTTATTTACTTGCTTGTTGTGTTGTGTCTGCATGTTGTTTTATATTTGTATACGTGTGTATTATGTCTGTATGTTTATATTTACTTGTTTGTGTGTTGTGTCTGCATGATTGTTTTATGTTTATATGTTTGTGTATTGTGTATGTTTTATATGTTTGTGTATTGTGTCTGCATGTATGTTTTATATTTGTTTGTGTATTGTGTCTGCATGTTTGTCTTATATTCATGTTTGTGTATTGTGTCTGCATGTATGTTTTATATTTATGTTTGTGTATTGTGTCTGCATGTTTGTTTTATATTTATATGTTTGTGTATTGAGTGCATTTTTATTTTTGTTTCAATATTGTGTATATGTATGTTTTATATTTATATGTTTGTGTAGTGTCAGTACATATTTTTTGGCATGTTTTTCTGTGTCCACTTGTTTGTGTAATGTCTGCATGTTTGTTTTGTATTAATCTGTACATCTTATGTCTCTATGTTTGTTCTGTTAACTTACTTGTCTAATGTTTGTTCTGTAACGTCTACATGTTTGTTTTTATCAACTTGTCTGTCTAATGTCTGCATGTTTGTTCTGTGTTAACATATTTGTTAATGTCTGCATGTCTGTAGTGTATTAACCTGTTTGTTAATGTCTGCATGTTTGTTGTGTATTAACCTGTTTGTTAATGTCTGTAGTGTATTAAGTCGTTTGTTAATGTCTGCATGTCTGTAGTGTATTAACCTGTTTGTTAATGTCTGCATGTCTGTAGTGTATTAACCTGTTTGTTAATGTCTGCATGTCTGTAGTGTATTAACCTGTTTGTTAATGTCTGCATGTCTGTAGTGTATTAACTCGTTTGTTAATGTCTGCATGTTTGTTGTGTATTAACCTGTTTGTTAATGTCTGCATGTCTGTAGTGTATTAATCTGTTTGTTAATGTCTGCATGTCTGTAGTGTATTAACCTGTTTGTTAATGTCTGCATGTTTGTTCTGTTAACCTGTTTGTTAATGTCTGCATGTCTGTAGTGTATTAACCTGTTTGTTAATGTCTGCATGTTTGTTCTGTGTTAACATGTATATCTAATGTCTGCATGTTTGTTATCTATTTACCTGTTTGTATAATGTCTGCGTGTTTGTTCTGTGTTAACATTTGTCTAATGTCTGCATGTTTGTCGTGTATTAACCTCTTTGTATAATGTCTCCATGTTTGTTCTGTGTTAACCTGTTTGTTAATGTCTGCATGTCTGTAGTGTATTAATCTCTTAATGTCTGCATGTCTGTAGTATACTAATCTGTTTGTTAATGTCTGCATGTCTGTAGTGTATTAATCTGTTTGTTAATGTCTGCATGTCTGTAGTGTATTAATCTGTTTCTTAATGTCTGCATGTTTGTTTTGTATTAATCTGTACATCTTATGTCTCTATGTTTGTTCTGTTAACTTACTTGTCTAATGTTTCTTCTGTAACGTCTACATGTTTGTTTTTATCAACTTGTCTGTCTAATGTCTGCATGTTTGTTCTGTGTTAACATATTTGTTAATGTCTGGATGTCTGTAGTGTATTAGCCTGTTTGTTAATGTCTGCATGTTTGTTGTGCATTAACATGTATATCTAATGTCTGCATGTTTTCTCTATTTACCTGTTTGTATAATGTATGTGTGTTTGTTCTGTGTTAACATGTCTAATGTCTGCATGTTTGTTGTGTATTAACCTGTTTGTTAATGTCTGCATGTCTGTAGTGTATTAATCTGTTTGTTAATGTATGCATGTCTGTAGTGTATTAATATGTTAATGTCTGCATGTCTGTAGTGTATTAATCTGTTAATGTCTGCATGTCTGTAGTGTATTAATCTGTTTGTTAATGTCTGCATGTCTGTAGTGTATTAATCTGTTTGTTAATGTCTGCATGTCTGTAGTGTATTAATCTGTTTGTTAATGTCTGCATGTCTGTAGTGTATTAACCTGTTTGTTAATGTCTGCATGTCTGTAGTGTATTAATCTGTTTGTTAATGTCTGCATGTCTGTAGTGTATTAATCTGTTTGTTAATGTCTGCATGTCTGTAGTGTATTAACCTGTTTGTTAATGTCTGCATGTTTGTTGTGTATTAACCTGTTTGTTAATGTCTGCATGTCTGTAGTGTATTAATCTGTTTGTTAATGTCTGCATGTCTGTAGTGTATTGACCTGTTTGTTAATGTCTGCATGTTTGTTGTGTATTAACCTGTTTGTTAATGTCTGCATGTCTGTAGTGTATTAATCTCTTAATGTCTGCATGTCTGTAGTATACTAATCTGTTTGTTAATGTCTGCATGTCTGTAGTGTATTAATCTGTTTGTTAATGTCTGCATGTCTGTAGTGTATTAATCTGTTTCTTAATGTCTGCATGTTTGTTTTGTATTAATCTGTACATCTTATGTCTCTATGTTTGTTCTGTTAACTTACTTGTCTAATGTTTCTTCTGTAACGTCTACATGTTTGTTTTTATCAACTTGTCTGTCTAATGTCTGCATGTTTGTTCTGTGTTAACATATTTGTTAATGTCTGGATGTCTGTAGTGTATTAGCCTGTTTGTTAATGTCTGCATGTTTGTTGTGCATTAACATGTATATCTAATGTCTGCATGTTTTCTCTATTTACCTGTTTGTATAATGTATGTGTGTTTGTTCTGTGTTAACATGTCTAATGTCTGCATGTTTGTTGTGTATTAACCTGTTTGTTAATGTCTGCATGTCTGTAGTGTATTAATCTGTTTGTTAATGTATGCATGTCTGTAGTGTATTAATATGTTAATGTCTGCATGTCTGTAGTGTATTAATCTGTTAATGTCTGCATGTCTGTAGTGTATTAATCTGTTTGTTAATGTCTGCATGTCTGTAGTGTATTAATCTGTTTGTTAATGTCTGCATGTCTGTAGTGTATTAACCTGTTTGTTAATGTCTGCATGTCTGTAGTGTATTAATCTGTTTGTTAATGTCTGCATGTCTGTAGTGTATTAATCTGTTTGTTAATGTCTGCATGTCTGTAGTGTATTAACCTGTTTGTTAATGTCTGCATGTTTGTTGTGTATTAACCTGTTTGTTAATGTCTGCATGTCTGTAGTGTATTAATCTGTTTGTTAATGTCTGCATGTCTGTAGTGTATTGACCTGTTTGTTAATGTCTGCATGTTTGTTGTGTATTAACCTGTTTGTTAATGTCTGCATGTCTGTAGTGTATTAACCTGTTTGTTATGTATTAACCTGTTTGTCTAATGTCTGCATTTTGTTGTATATTAACCTGTTTGTTAATATCTGCATGTTTGTTGTGTATTAACTTGTTTGTTAATGTCTGCATGTCTGTAGTGTATTAACTTGTTTGTTAATGTCTGCATGTTTGTTGTGTATTAACTTGTTTGTTAATGTATGCATGTTCTGTATTAACTTGTTTGTCTAATGTCTGCATGTTTTTTCTGTTTTAAGTTGTTTGTTTATGTCTGCATGTTTTTTCTGTTTTAAGTTGTTTGTCTGATGTCTGCATGTTTGTTGTGTATTCACCTGTTTGTTCTGTATTAATCTGTTTATCTAATGTCTGCATGTTTGTTCTGTATTAACTTGTTTGTTAATGTCTGTATGTTTGTTTCATGTTATATTGTTTGTTCTTTATTAACCTGTTTGTGTTATGTGTCTGCGTGTACATTTTATTTCATTACTTTTCTTTGTCCAGTATGTTTGTATGGAACGGAGTGTTCAGTTATTTCTATGTTGTTTTTATGTCATTACATATTAGTATAATGTGTTTGTGTTCAAGTGTTTTTGTTATATGTGTTTGGTGTAGAAACATGGACATAAACATTAAGTTCACAAATATATCACACCTACAAGGATAACTATAGTGAATTAGAGACTTACAAACAGACAATGACTAGTTTTAAGATCTAAGATTACTTGTAATTGAAACGTCACATGACATGACATCAGCTGTCCTCTGGTCAGTGTAAGGTTCTCAGATTGGAGTTTATTTCAAATTTGGTATCTAGGAAATCAAACTTGGCAAATTTTACTGTAGAATTCTCCGACCTCCATTATTTTAGTGAACCATCAAAATCTGCATCAAAAATGTATTTTATATTTTTTTAGTTTTTTACTTTTTGTTTTGATAGATGCTTCCAAATTTTACATGTATCATAGGACACAACTACTGTATATTTTTAAACATTTTCCTCAACTTCATTTTTTTGGTGTCAGGAATAATATTAATTAGTAAATATAACATGAAACAGAAACTATTAACCAAAAATAAATGATTTTTACATTATACAAGTAAACTTGTTTCTCACATTTTTAATTATTATTTTATGTTTATATCTAAATACTCTCATTATTGAAAAATTTTATTAATAAATAAATATTTATAAGGAAATAATAAAAAAAAAAGTATTTAAAAATAAATAATAAAGAGAAATGGTATGTATCTAAATAAATAAATAAATAAATAAATAAATAAATAAATGAAATTATGAATTAAATTAAAGTATCAGTAAATAAATAAGTTTAAGTAAAGGAAAGTATGTATTTAAATAAATAAATAAATTTAAATAAAAGAAAGTATGAGTATAAATAAATAAATAAGTTTAAATAAAGGAAATTATGTATGTAAATAAATAAATAAGTTTAAATAAAGGAAAGTATATATGTAAATAAATAAATAAGTTTAAATAAAGGAAAGTATGTATGTAAATAAATAAATAAGTTTAAATAAAGAAAAGTATGTGTATAAATAAATAAATAAATAAATAAATAAATAAATAAATAAATGAATATATAAATACAATAGTTATATTATTCTGAAGAAAAGATTTTTTATTATTTCATGGTTTATTTTAGACAAAAAGTAAATTTAAAAAAATAAAATAAAACTAAGAAATGTTATTAATATTTGTGTTGGAACAGTTTGTTGTGTCTTATAGTATAAACAAAATTTCTTTTATTTTTTTAATATTTATTTATTTTTCCCCACAAATATAAATATTATTAATATATATAATTAAATTGTACCTAAAATGCAGCAACACTGAGTCACCTGGTGAGTGATGATACCCCCACCTCAGGTAGGCTAATACAGGATAACTCTACTTGAATGTGAGTTATCTGCCCACCTCAGAGTGGTTAATACAGATTAACTCATACTTGAAAATGAGTTAACTGGGGGACTGTTCACCTTAGGTGCAGAAAACATTATTTTATTTTATTTTTAGTTTAATGTTATCACAATTTCTAGTTGAGAATCACAATTCTAAAGCATCTAATTATGATGATGATATAATGCTATTTGTCAGACTACTGGGATTTTTTATTGAAAATGGTTACTAATATTAATCATTCAAATCTACACTGTTACCATAACAACAAACACAATTTTCTTTTTCTTTTATTTGAAAACTTTAATATGGTTTGAGAATATATATATATATTTGGGGAAAAATAACAAAAAGGGAATATATTAAATATATCAACAATATCCTGAAAACCAGTATTACAAGAAAGAAAAAAAAATTAAAAAAAGTTATTCTTGCCTGTTAAAAAAATTAAAATATCCTTTACCAAAAAACTTACTTGAAGTGCATTCAAATATATTTTAATTTGTATTTTTATTTTAAATTTAAATGAAAATAAAAATGATGTATGATCAATATATCCTGTACAAAAAGAATCAGCTTGAACTTCATTCAAAGAATATTTTAATTTATATAAATTAAAAATTTCCAGGTATAAAATAACTTTCAGATTAACAATTTATTTTTAAAATGTTATTAAAATAAATGTGTTTTATTGTTGTTGTTGTTTCATTTTATTTTTTTTCAAAGAACTGTTTTTATAAATACTAAAGTATACTTGTGTTATTAACAAAACCTGAATCCATATTATATAGTTTCAAGTGATTTAATAACTGATGACCATTGTTTACTAAAATTAATGGAGACAATAATGAAAAGATTATGGATGAATCATTCAGAGAGATTTTTAACACATTAATTTTTCAACATTTTTATTAATAAATGATTACTAAGTTTAGTTTCTATACAAGTTTGTTACACTACTGTCATGCTTTAATATTAACAATCACATGCATTTTATAATACTGTCAAACTTTATTACTAGCAAAGGTTGACTTCTTGTAGAAAATAAAACAATTATTTTATGAAACAAACAATAAAATCATTTGAAAGTATACACATTATTCTAGAATTTAAAAAAATAAAAATATCTTAGATGTGTGTAAAATTTATTTAGGCTTTTTAGGATATTTAAAAGTTAAAAGCACCAGCTTAAATGCACTTTAACATTTAATTATAAAATAAAAAATATACAGTAATAATAAGTAAAAAGTGGGATAAGCCCCTACAAAAAAAAAAAAAAAAAATTGATTAAAACCTTTAAAAATAAAAGAAATGTTTCCCAATAAGTTTATAAGAAAAAATGTATTTGTGCATAAATGTTTTTTGTTATTGAATTTTCATTAATTTATTAAATTTAATAATGATCTTTACACCAATTAACCTGAAAATAAACACACACACACACACACACACACACACACATTAACACAAGATCTGCATATAATAAAGATCTATAATCTTCCATAAAAGGAATACCTTCTGTTGTTATTATTATATTCTGCTGCTGCTGCTGCTGATGCTGCTGCTGCTGCTGCTATACACAAACATATATTATCATCATCATCATTATTAAACAATGATCTTTTTGCAGAATACACACGTCTTTTGATCAACAGCTAGAGTCAGAATTAAATTATTAAATTTAGTGTAAGTAATAATGCTTTAAGTAATGAACCCCGCCCCCCGAAACAAAATGCATATGTTTTCAGAGAGAGAGAGAGAGAGAGAGAGAGAGAGAGAGAGAGAGAGAGAGAGAGAGAGAGAGAGAGAGAGAGATAATACGGCAGACAAATCAGTAAAGCAAAAAAGGTGCTAGTTACCATCACTCAACATGTCAAGGGAAGCTAATCCGTCAGAAAAGAACGTATTCGAACAAACAACCCCGCTGTCTTTCTTCCATTAACAACGATTTTATATGGAAAGGAAACGATCTTGATGGCATCAATGAAAGAATGAGGGTACTCGCATGTGAAATCAATTTTGTTGTTATTATTGTTATTATTTTTATTATTATTATTATTATTATTATTATTATTATTTTTAATTTTTATTTTTTTGTATTTTTTTTTTTTTTTTAGCTCCTCGGTGCACCTTGGAACACCTTCCCAGTAATCTTTTCCTCTGTTGCTGACGAAATATATAATGTTTCTGACAAGATGTCAAATACAAGTGCATGGGGGCAAAAAAAAAAAAAATCTGAAATTCTCGTTCAAATGGCGCTAACAAAAAAGTATTTCTAGAAGATTTTGTCCTTTGAGAAATTAATTATTATTAAATCTTTATTAATTATTATTTTATTGTTTTTGTTCTTGTTTTTGTAGTTCTTGTTCTTTTTTCATTATTATTATTATTATTATTATTATTATTATTATTATTATACGTTACTTCGATAACAGTCGAAAATAGCCGAATAATAACGACAATGACGTCAATAATGAAATAACGTCACACTCAGAGGACAGCCATGTTCATTGTCATGTGTTTTTTTCCCTTGCTTAATTTTTCAATATGTAAGGTAGGAACTTATTATTTCAGAATAATATTTTGATCAAAGATTAATCTCAGAAACATAATATAAACTATTTGTGAAATCACTATATTTAAACAAACAATAACAAAACAACATAGCCTGATTCGAACCCAATGTTTATATCCATGTAATGTCTGTACAGTATTTGTATGTCTCTTTGTTTACAGTGGATAACAGTTTATTTGTCTTTTTTAAATTTATATTTGTGAACTGTGTTTCCATGTTTGTATGTAACTGTATTGTCTATATGTTAGTTGTATAGTTATTTATATGTTTGTGTATTGGGTCTCGATGTTTGTATTTATATGTTTCTTTACTGTCTACATGCTAGTTTTATATTTATTTATATTTGTGTATTGTGTCTCCATAATTGTACCTGCTCCTTTGCTTTTTATTTACTTGCTTGTTGTGTTGTGTCTGCATGTTTATTTTATATTTACTGCATGTTTGTTTTATATTTACTTGTTTGTGTATTGTGTATGTTTGTTTTATATTTATATGTTTGTCTATAGTGTCTGCATGTTTGTTTTATATTTACTTGTTTGTGTATTGTGTATGTTTGTTTTATATTTATATGTTTGTGTATTATGTCTGCATGTTTATTTTACATTTACTTGTTTGTGTATTGTGTCTGCATGTGTATTTTATAGTAATATGTTAGTGTATTATGTCTGCATGTTTGTTTTATATTTATATATTTGTGTATTGTGTGTATATGTTTTATATTTATGTTTGGGTATTGTGTCTGTGTGTTTGTATTTATCTTTGTTTATTGTGAGTGCATTTATATGTTTCCATATTCTACCTTTATGTTTGTTTTATATTTACGTTTTTGTATTGTAGTGTATTGTTGTTTTATATTTATATGTTTGTGTGTATTGTGTCTGTAAGTTTGTTTTGTATTTATATGTTTGTGTATTGTGAATGTATGTTTGTTTTATATTTATATGTTTGTGTATTATGTTTCCATGTTTGTTTTATTTTGTTTGTCTAATATCTGTATGTTTGTTTTATGTTAACTTGTTTGTCTAAAGTCTGCATGTATATGTTATGTTAACTTGTTTGTCTAAAGTCTGCATCTTTGTTTATGTTAGCTTGTTTGTTTAATGTCTGCATGTTTGATTTATGTTAACTTGTTTGTACAATGTCTGGATGTTTGTTTTATGTTAACTTGTTTGTAAAATGTCTGCATGTTAACTTGTTTTATGTTAACTTGTTTGTCTAATGTCTGCACCATGTTTGATTTTAACTTGTTTCTACAATGTCTGCATGTTAACTTGTTTTATGTTAACTTGTTTGTCTAATGTCTGCACGTTTGTTTGGTTTTAACTTGTTTGTACAATGCCTGCACTTTTGTTTGATGTTAACTTGTTTGTACAATATCTGCATGTTTGTTTTTTATGTTAAATTGTTTGTACAATGTCTGCATGTTTGTTTTATGTTAACTTGTTTGTCTAATGTCTGTATGTTTGATGTTAAATTTTTTGTACAATGTCTGCACGTTTGTTTGATGTTCACTTGTTTGTACAATGTCTGCATGTTTGTTTTTGGTGTTAACTTGTTTGTACAATGTCTGCATGTTTGTTTTATGTTAACTTGTTTGTACAATGTCTGCATTTCTGTTCTGTATTAACTTGTTTCTCTAATGTCTGCATGTTTGTTCTGTGTATATGAGTATTTATGTTCAGTTATTTCTAGGGAGATGTGTCTGTGTTTATACTTTTTATGTAATTATGTATTTGTATGATGTGTTTTTGTTATATGTGTTTATAGTAGAAACATGGATATAAACATTAAGTTCACAAATATGTCACACCTATTTACTGAAATACAAGGATAACTATACTGAATGAGAGACTTACGAACAGACAATGACTAGTTTTAAGAGTTAAGATTAGTTTGTAACTGAAAAGTCACATGACATGACATCAGCTGTCCTCTGGTCAGTGTAAGGTTCTCAGATTGGAGTTTATTTCAAATTTGGTATCTAGGAAATCAAACTTGGCAAATTTTACTGTAGAATTCTCCAATCTCCATTATTTTGGTGAACTGTCAAAATTTGCCTCAAATATTTACTTTTTGTTTGTTAAGTTTTTTACTTTTTGTTTTGATAGATGCTTCCAAATTTTACATATATTATAGGACACAACTACTGTATATTTTTAAACATTTTCCTCGACTTCATTTTTTTGGTGTCAGGAATAATATTAATTAGTAAATATAACATGAAACAGAAACTCTAAACCAAAAATAAATGATTTTGACATTATAGAAGTAAACTTGTTTCTCAGATTTTTAATTATTATTTTATGTTTATATCTAAATACTCTCATTATTGAAAATTTTTATTAATAAATAAATATTTATAAGGAAATAATAAAAAAGTATTTAAAGATAAATAATTAAGAGAAATGGTATGTATCTAAATATTATAAATAAATAAATGAAATTATGAATTAAATTAAAGTAACAGTAAATAAATAAATTTAAATAAAGGAAAGTATTTATATAAATAAATAAATTTAAATAAAGGAAAGTATGCATGTAAATAAATAAATAAGTTTAAATAAAGGAAACTATGTATGTAAATAAATAAATAAGTTTAAATAAAGGAAAGTATGCATGTAAGTAAATAAATAAGTTTAAATAAAGGAAAGTATGTATGTAAATAAATAAATAAGTTTAAATAAAGGAAAGTATGTATGTAAATAAATAAATAAGTTTAAATAAAGGAAAGTATGCATGTAAGTAAATAAATAAGTTTAAATAAAGGAAAGTATGTATGTAAATAAATAAATAAGTTTAAATAAAGGAAAGTATGTATGTAAATAAATAAATAAGTTTAAATAAAGGAAAGTGTATATGTAAATAAATAAATAAGTTTAAATAAAGAAACATATGTGTATAAATAAATAAATAAATGAATATATAAATACAATAGTTATATTATTCTGAAGAAAAGATTTTTGATTATTTCATGATTTATTTTAGATAAAAAGTAAATTTAAAAAAATAAAATAAATCTAAAAAATGTTATAAATATTTGTGTTGGAACAGTTTGTTGTGTCTTATAGTATAAACAAAATTTGTTTTATTTTTTTAATATTTATTTCTTTATTTTTACCCCATCATTCCTCATCATATTTTTACTTTTTATATAAATATTATTAATATAATTTTTTAAATTGTACCTAAAATGCAGCAACATTGAGTCACCTGGTGAGTGATGATACCCCCACCTCAGGTAGGCTAATATGGGATAACTCTACTTGAAAATGAGTTATCTGCCCACCTCAGAGTGGCTAATACAGATTAACTCATACTTGAAAATGTGTTAACTGGGGGACTGTTCACCTTAGGTGCAGATTAACATATTTTCAAATAAAAATATATTTTGTTAGAAAAATAACATATTTACATAAAAATAAATAAAACATTTAAGAACTAGTCTCTGCCTTTTATTCAGCATATGTTAAAACGTGACAGAGTTAGTATTTTTACAGATTAATTATTTGACTGACTGATCTTTGAAAATCAAAATAATTAATAAAATGTTACAGAAGACTTGTGTTATTAATAAAACCTGAATCCATATTGTATACTTTCAAGTGATTTAACAACTGATGACCCATCCTTTTTACCAATAATAAAGGACACAATAATGAAAAGTTTATAGATGAATCATATAGACAGCATTTTTAATTTTTTAATTTAATTAAAAGCAGATATAATTTAGTTTATATAAACAAATGTAACAAAATAATAACAATAAATAAGCTTAAAAGAAATAGCAATTTTTCTTATTTCTTCTTTTTATATTACTCTCAGATCTTATTATTTGCAAACATTAATTCTTAACAATCCCATTTATGTTAGTCATATTTAATTATTATAAAAATTTAGTTTTTTAACGTTTTTGTTTTATTATCCTCATGTAGGTGCATTAAATTTTAGTTTTGATTTTGAACGTTTAAACTTGTTTTCACAAGATAAGTATTTCTCTCTCTCTCTCTCTCTCTCTCTCTCTCTCTCTCTCTCTCTCTCTCTCTCTCTCTCTCTCTCTCTCTCTCACACACACACACACACACACACACACACACACACACACACACACACACACACACTTACTAACCCACACAGTAACACGTACCAGCACATAAAGGAATTTGTATTAGTTTAAAGCATGCTGAGAATACAAATGCAGTTCGCGCGAAAATGACCGACATGTCAAAAAGAAACTCTCGAGGTATCTCGTTGACATAAGTGTCATGGCCGCAGCGAAGCTTCCTGCACGTGTGTTAGATGTTGTTTGTTCGTATTTAGACACTGCTGATTTAAAGAATTGTGCTCTTGTATGTAAAAACTGGTATAAGTTCTTAAACGATGAAAATAACGACGTTTGGCGGTACCACTGTATTAAGAAATTGGCAGAAGAAACCCTCAAAACAGACATTTTATGCAATGTACCAACTTACAAAGCTAAATTACGAGCATATTATCACGCATGGAATCAAAATGACTGTTCAGCGAATATGTACGTCAAATCAGACGGATTCACGATTCACCGAATGCCTGTTGCGCGAAGTACGGACGGTGTTCGAGGGAAAATAGGTTTTCGTACCGGTCGTCATTGTTGGGAAGTGTGGTGGGAGGGACCACTGGGAACTGTGGCAGTGGTGGGGCTAGCTGCCAAAAGTACACCAGTACAGTGCCAGGGATACCTGGCCCTCATTGGCAGTGATGACAGTAGTTGGGGGTGGAATCTTGTAGACAATCATTTAATGCACAACGGAGATATTCAAGCTAGTTATCCCCAATTGAACAATGTTCCTGCCTATCAGGTAACGGTCATATTATGTCACTGAGCTGTCTGTGTTTAACTCATATGTTTCATATTTTTTTAAATCTATAACATATATATTGAAATTCCTAATGATTAATATTGTGGTCTCAGTTTGTCATCAAGAGGCATATATATATATATGACATAAGAGATGCAGTTAAACCTGTGCATTGTGTGCAAATGTTTTGTGTAATATTAATTCAGTTTGGAAGTGAAAACCAGCATGACAAAATTAGTGCATGCGAATTAGATGCTCAGATCAGTAACAATGATAATTAAAGATCCAGTGTTCATGAATGCATGATTTTAGTGTATTCCAAGTACCTACAAATTTAATTAGTTCATGCATGTTCTTTGTGTAATTTTCATTTTATTTTATTTTACATTTGAAAAGTAGTTTCAATTATGTGGAGGCTTACGCATGCAAATATAAATCTCTTTCTTGCATCAAAACACACACACACACACACACACACACACTAACACACACTTTCCTAAATAAAAATAAATGTACATAGATTTGATTAATTTGATTGGAATGAGCTGGTTGAATGATTATATAATTATAATTGTTGTAAATCAGCTTATACTCTTATGCTAGTAATCCTAAATTGTCTTAACTTTTATGCAAGCATATTAAGACCAAAAGGAATGTTGATACTTTAAAACTGCAAACTTTAAACCAATAATAAGACTAATCTCTCTCTCTCTCTCTCTCTCTCTCTCTCTCTCTCTCTCTCTCTCTCTCTCTCTCTCTCTCTCTCTCTCTCTCTCTCTCTGTGTCTATTGTTTTCTCTCTATCTGTCTGTTTGTATCTTTCATATTGCTTTTTATCCCTTTCTATCAGTGTTTTTATCTGTCTTTTACTTTAAAATAATTTTTAAGATGTTTTAATATCAAGAATTAAGTATTAGTTAAGTAATTACTGATACTGGTTGAAATGGAAGATTTTGAGAGTTAATCCTAAGAAATAATTGCTACTGAATATCTTGCTTTGAGTTAGTTTCTCACTTGCTGGTTAGCACTTAAATTAAAAAACCAGATGTTGATTTATATATAAACACATCTGCTGTCAGGTGAGAGAAATAGCATACTAATTATACCTGAATTATCAAGGTATTCTAATGATACATATTGTAATGGAAACCAGTCAGTGGTATCATGACAAATTAGATTTCAGACTATGTCAATTTTCTTTAATTACAGTAATAACAGAGTAAATTATTTTTATAATTATTTTATTTACAGATGTGTTTTTTTAAAATACTAAAAAACAAGTAATTTATCAGTTATTGTAAAATATTAAATTGTAAATTGTAATGTTGATGATACATCAAACATAAAAAAAACAAAAAAAAACAAATCTTTTTGGTAGAATTAAAAAAAGAAAGAAAAACAGACTTAATTATCTTCTCTTTAATTATTGTTTTTCTATCTCATGTTCTCGATTTATTTTCACTGTTTATTGCATTTCTTTACTATCCACAGAGCTCTCTCTCTCTCTCTCTCTCTCTCTCTCTCTCTCTCTCTCTCTCTCTCTCTCTCTCTCTCTCTCCTTTTTATTTAAAATACATTGCCTTGACATTGTGAAAAGCATGTAAGTACTTATTTATTTATATTCAGTTTTATAATGTGCATTTCAAATGTGAATATGTTTATAACATTTAACATTTCTAAATATGTATACATTTGTCAAAAATAAAAAATAAATATTTCTTTACAAAAATAATACTGAAAAGTTAAATATAAGGGTCATATTTGAATAAATAAATAATACTGAGACATTTATAATTAATAAATATTATTATATTTTATAGACAGGCGAAAGAATACGAGTCATATTAGACTGTGATGACAACACATTAGCTTTTGAAAAAAATTACGAATTTTTAGGTAAGTTACTAGAATTTTTTTAAATATTAATCAGTTTTAGATTTATGTAATGAAAATTATGAATTTTATGGTATTAACATTTCTGTTAATAAAATTTAATTTATATTCATAAAATTAAATATTATTTTTAATTAATAATTTGTTGGTAGATGTACTAAATTTAATATAATTGAAATTATCTTGCCTTTGAATGCTGGTTTAAAATTATCAACAATTTTTATTATTATTATTATTATTATTGTCATTTTGTTGAATGATTTTTATATTAATTTTACTTTTTACAGTATTTATAATAATTGATTTTAACAAGTATTTATTTATTTAGTTATTATTAATTTGATTTTTATTATATTTATTTGAATTTTTCTTTATTCAATATTTAATTAGTTTAAATTTTTATTTTTTAATTACTACACAAGTAATATTATTATTATTATTTTTTTATCTATCTATTCTTTATTTAATTATTATAATTATTTTTTTAAACATCTAATATAATTTCAATTATTTTGTTTCAACAGGGGTTGCTTTCCGGGGCTTACCAAATATTCATTTGTTTCCAAGCATATCAGCAGTGTATGGCAACACAGAAGTGTGTATGGTTTACCTTGGTCCACCATTGGATGGATAATAGAATCAGACGTTTTTATCACAGACTTTCTTTTATATATAATTATATATATATAGATATATGGATGTTGTTTACTCTTCATTGTGAAGTACAAGATATGTTTTTATTATTATTACAATATTAATATTATAGTTATTATTATTATTATTTGTTTGTTTGTTATTTTTATTTATTTTTAGCTTGTGGTACTGCTTCATAGCCCCACCCATGTCCTAAACTCCCCTCTACATTTTGAAGAGAATAAACATTGAACAAAACAGGGCATTATATAGAAATTGCTTTGTGATCTCTGTATCTACAAGTGGGTGTTGTATGAATAATTACTGTTTGATCATTTCTGTTGTTGTATTTATTCAGGGTCTTTTTATTTATTTTTCTAAATTTAAAAAAAAAAAAAAAATATATATATATATATATATATATACACACACATACACACACACACACACATATATATATATATATATATATTGTGATACAGCATTAAAACATTTTAAATCATACATACAGATGTAAAGACATTTTTAGTGTGGCCAGAAATTGTTATACGTATTGTTACTGGTAGGTATAATATATATATATGTGTGTGTGTATATCTATATCTTTATCTATATATAACATGTTCTGTTATTGCTAGGTATAATATAAATTATATATATCTATAATACCTAGCAATAACAGTACATGTCATATATATATTTATATATATATATATATATATATTTATATATATATATATATATATAATAATCAATAAAAAAACAACACCATTAATAATCACCTATACATTTTTGTTGTCATGGTCATTAGTATTTTATGACGTAGTGGCTAGTCTGATGTATGGATGACTGGACTTTGTGGTCAGTATATCTATATCTCACATTTATATACATGTATGCAAATGTCTGCATAACAGCCATCTATGAAATGAATAATAATACTAAGAATCTTTTAATCAGTCACAAACATTCATTCAGAGCTGTGTAAAATGCTATTCCAAGAAAGACAACTGTATCTCCATTAGAGTAATTTCCCTTTTGCTTCCATTTTTAAGTTGGTGGATTGTTAGTTGCATTGAACTGTCAGACTATGAAATAGAATTACTGTTAATAGTGATAATATTATCAGTACTGTCACATTGTTTTGTTTTACAAAAGTGCAGATACGATCAGTTTAAATGTACTTCCTGCTTTTTTTTCTCTCTCTCTCTCCTATCTACCTTTCTTTCATTCCTTTCTCTCTCTATCTTTCAATAATATCCAGTCCGAAAATTTTTTTCATACTAGTTTGTATTTATCATTGTAATAATTATCTTTCTTTATTATGAGAACAAGTCATACCAAAATATAATTTAAAAAATAATAGTTCCAGTAGTTTAAAATGAAAATAACAAAAAACCCCAAAAATACTTTGTACATTAAAAAAAAAAAAAAATGAACAATTTTGATATTGATGCATATTTATTAAAAACAATTATAAAAAAAATTAAAATTAAAATTTTAAAAAAATTACTACTGCTAGGCAGTAACTACATATATAATTATACATTAAGATAAAAAAAGATTTTAAAATATGGTCTTTTTTTCTGATTTTCTAATTCTGTAATAAACAGGAAAGACCTATGTTGTATGAAAGTATAGTGATTTTATCTCCTTAATATGATTGAAGATTTTAAAATATTTTTAAATATGATTGTTTCTCAGTTAGTATGTAAATCTGTAGTATTTCAGTTCAGCTTCATTCACACTACATGACTTAGAGAACCAATTGTTAATATACATTTATAACATGCAGATAAAAATGCTGTCTTGTAAGCTGTTAGATTTATAATGATTAGAACTTAACTTGTATTTTCTAACAAACATTTGATATATATATAGCAAAATACATATAATTTTTCTTCTTTATTTGGTATTTACTTCCTCTTTATATATTTTTATTATTATTATTACTATTATGTTTTCTATTGTTATTTCATTTTCTTTATCATTATTATTACTTTTATTTTATTTTTTTGTCAGTGTGTGTGTTCATAAAATTATACACATAAAGATCCACATGAATTCAACAAAAACAACAAACGAGAGATACACAAAAATACGTCATGTATTTATTTATACCTTTTGTCTGTCACTAGGGGCAGATAATCTTGCATGAAAGTTGTTTAGTTTTTACCTTGGTTATTGAGCTAGAGTTGACTGTATTTACAGTCAATAGAATTTATTATATTATGACTTAGAGGAGTGTTTGTGTATTGTTGATGTGTATTTTTTATTATTATTATTATTATTATTATTATTATTATTATTATTATTATTTGCTCAATGAACATTCTGTAATAAAAATGTAATTTTCTTTTTCAAAATGTGAGTTTGTGTTTCTATATTTAAATTAAAAAAATATATATATATAATATCTTGCCATATTAATGTAGGTAGAACATTAAAAAAAGTAATAAATTAATTAATTAAATAACTAGAATTGTTTTAATAAAATTTTATAATACCTTTTTTTTTTTGATCTCATACGTTATTTATTTATTTTTTTTTTTTTTTTTTCAGGGGAGTTAAACAGACCATAGTTCAGCCTAATACTAGTAACTCAGCCTCAGTTTGCTAAGATTATTTGCATACATGCATTGCTAATGTAATAAGTACTGCCAAAAATAACAACAGTAACAATGACAGCAACAACAACAACAACAATAATGGAATTTACTCTTCAGTTACATTTTTATAAAAATTTGGTGAAAAAACTTTAAATGGTTCTTCAAACATTAACTTTCACAGAGCATGTTAAAAAAAACGAAAAAATAACCCAACAAAATAACATTAGGTATTAATAATTTATTTAAAATTTTCAGTGTATAATTAATACAACTTACAAAACACAACATACTAGAAAACTAAAATGTATGCATAAAACAGACATTTCAAGTGTAAAATGATAATTCTACAAATACAGAAAATGATTTATATAAAAATAATTAGAGATATAAAAAATGCTGAGGAAGTATTTGTTGTGTTTTACTGAATAAAATAATTATTTACATTTATAATGAAAAATGTATAAAAGAAGAAAGGAAATGTATAATCTGTAACTGAAAACATAATTTTATATTAATCTGAAATCAGAATAAAACAATAAAAATACAACAAAAACAACTTCACTATCAACAATTATCAGGTAAACAGAAACTCAATAAAATTAGAGTAGAAACCTGCTGTAGCCATAGCTAGGACTAATTTTTAAACTGCAAGGGATATTTCACTGGTTTAAGTTTTATGTACACTTTATTGATGGTATGATAAATCAGATCTGACAGCAAATGGTTGGAACAGGAAATATCTCAGTGAGTGCAGTAACCAGAATCTGACTTCTAAACTGTCATATAGCATTTTAGAGTGAACACAAGAATGTGTATAAAAGGGAAAACTGTAGTGTAAAATATATATAAATAAAAGATACTGT
>CM022666.1:8278264-8310764 GCA_012295275.1 Chrysomallon squamiferum
GCAATGATTTGTGAAAATAAAGATGGGAAAATATTTAGCTAAATTTTACATGTACACCAGATCTTCTGTAATCCATTTCCAATTAATTATACGCACAAAAACAGACTTATATATTTGAAAACACACATACAGAAAAACCATCAGCTAATATACATACACATACAAATACATGACCACACACACACACACACACACACACACACACACACACACACAGAGAGACATACACAGATGTATAAAACGTAGTTCCTCACATTATAGTAGAACTGGCCAGGAATTATCAACAGTTTTTCAAATTTCAGGTTGCCAGGCAACACATGTGTTTTGTTGTCTGGATCTGTACCATGCCAACAAAATTCATGAAGCCTGAAGATTCAAATAAAATTACTATATAAAAAATTAAAAAATTAAACAAACAGTTTAGCATTTTTCATATAAATAAATAAATAAAAATTCACCCAAAAAGAAACTTTTTAACAACCAAACACAGTAGCAACAACAGTACTAATCATAAAAACAATAATTAATAAATAAACAAATAAATTAGATATTTCAAAATAAAAAAAAAAAAAAAAAATAAGAGTCAAAATTAAAATGGATATATAAATAAGTAAATAAATAAACAGATAGATAGTTACAGATAGATAAAGATAGATAAAATAAATAAATAAACAAATAAAGAAAGAAATAGATAAAGAAATAGATAAAATAATAAATAAATAAATATTTTTTATTTACAATTAAACAAACAAATAAATAAAAGAGAAAATAAAGACAACTCATATTATACCATTCAAAAGACTGAGGCATGAATTGTGTAGGTCCGTATTTAACATATCGCGTGACGTCGTTTGTTTTCGGATCTTGTCTGTAAACAACAACAGCTTCATTGGCATCAAGGGAAATCATCGGCTTGACACAGAGGGCGCTGTGTTTTAGAGGATTGTAAAATTTAACGCATGGCCTAAAACAGAAACATTTTTGAATATTAAAACGTATTTAATTAATTTTATTTCTTGTTAATAATAAAACAACATCATATGTTTGTCATCAAATAACTGACATTACTGAAAATAATTCAGTTGTTGTTAAAAAATTTGTTAAAATAAAAGGAAAAAAAGAAAAAAGATAATTACCCTTTTAAATGTTCCACTGTTCCATTTCTGTATGTAATAATTAGATATTGTTTTTGATCTGCAGAGAATCGGGCCAAACTAATAAATTTTTCTCTCCAAAGAAACATCTGAAAATAAAATGTATTTTTCAGTATTATAATTAAAGAATTATTTGAAAGTAAATGTAAAGAAAGTAATGTAAATAAATTCAGTTAAAGCTAATAATAATAATAATAATAATAATGAATAAAAAATTACATTATTTAAAATAATAATGAAATAAATCAGTTAAGAAGATGAATTTTTAATTGAGAAATCCCCAAAAATTATCTTTTTATTTTTGCCCTTTGGGGGGCATTTTCATCCTCCCATTTTCCCTTTTGTTATTATTAACCAGAGCCTGAAAATAATATAAAAATAAAAAAAACAAAACAACATTAAATGATTATTTATCAAATGTTTTCTTTGATTCAGTAAAATACTGCCTTTAAATAAACCTCTCTCTCAAACAAAACAACCAATTAAATTATTTAGAAAAGAAAATAATAATAAAGAATATGTAACAATTAAATTATAAGAAAATAAAATAAAAGAACAACATAGATAATAAAAGAAAAGAATAATAATAAAGATAATAATAATAATAATAATAATAATACTGTAATAATAATAATAATAATAATAATAATAATAATAATAATAATAATAACAACAACAACAACATCAAGAACGTATACCAACATTTACGTTGAAAGAAGAAAAACCCAATATAAGAAGAAGATGAAGAAGTCTATACCGATACAATCCTGTTGATATCAGAGCAGAAGAGTTCTGGTTATAAACAAGAACAAATTACCTGTTCACCCACATCGATTGTCACAAAGCCGATCATTTTGTCTGGGTTTTTTTTTTTGACAGGTAAAAAAATTATGACCAGCTCTGTCAGTTAATGAAACCACAAGACGAATGATCTGGAATTCGACATCACAAATTTTCCCTTAAATCATGTTTCTAATGGATAATAAACATATAAAAGTTAAACACCTAATCGATCGATATTACAGGTAGGCGCGTCATAACTTACACGACCAAAGCTATTTATATCTCTAACTCATAATAGACTATTCAGTCCATTTCCTATTTAGCGTAAAACGTCACATTTGTGCAGCAATAGGTTTAATATAATTATAAATAATAAAAATTAAATAACACTGAATGGCTTTTTGAACTGAAATTTTATTTCTGAAATAGATCAACTAATAATAATAATAATAATAATAATAATAATAATAATAATAATTTAGTAACGTTTAAAACTTAGATGATTAAAAGTAATCGGTCTGATAAGGCAAGCATACATAAGAAAAGTGAAGAAAAGTTCAAGATTCTAAGTATAGTATCCGTGTTGTAAATGCTAAAGACTTTTAATTAACTTCTTGTATTATTTATTTAAGAAATACATAATAATGAAGGATGGCTGAATTGTGAAAGGTGGAATTAACCACCAACGCACAACTATGGCTGCGCCCATTGAAACATACCAGACTTCTTGCGTGTGCTTTTTGACAATGTGTATTTCATCTTTAGATAAAATCGTTAACAAGTATAATGTACAGAAAGCCGATTTCTAATTATATTTCATGTTTTGTTTAATATACCAGTACTTTCTAAGAGTTTTTGACATTTAACGCTGATTAACCTTTTCAGTCTCTAAAAAATAATAATAAAATAAAATTATTTTAATAATCAACATTATCAATGTATGGCTTATTCCTTGTATTGTGACACGTAAGGTTTTATGGAAATATCTACATACTCTTTCATCTGAATGTAACTACTGAATACTGTAATGTTCTATTCTATAAAATTATTATTACTATCGAAACTATGTTTTCGTTCTGGCTTTAGATATTTTGTTTTATGTCACATGTAAACCATGCAGTTTTTCCCTTTTTTCTTATCGAGAAACCTGTACATGAAAACAGTTAAATATCTGAAATGCCGTAATGACACAAATCTGATGGTAAAAAAGTAAAGAAAAACTTAAAAAGAGGATGTTTTGTTAAAATAAATTAATAACTTTATTATCTCTCAGAGTCTCTGTCTGCATACATATATACATACATACATACATATATATATATATATACACACACACGTATATATTAATGTGTTAGCTAACTACTGTTATTTTATTTTTCCAGTTTAAATAATGTGTAATTCAACAACATACTGACATCATGAAGTTTCAGTGTCGCTTATTACTCAATCGAATTTGGCAACATCAAATCAGACGTCAGAATGTATCCACATTATCTCCCCTTGCTGCTGTTTTTAACACCAAACCGGAGAAGAAATTAAACATCAGCCTAAGACATGATAATGTGGTAATTATGTTTCTTTAAAAAACTACCAGCCCACTGCAAATTTAAACTTATATTTTCTTCATAATCTTCACACTGTATTGAAATTTGAAAATTTGAATTGTGAAAATATATATTTGCCAGAAATAAATGATTTGTTGAAAATAAATGTTTAATTATGAAAAAGCTTTATATTGCTACTATCCTTTATCACTTCTTTTTCCTTATTTTTATTTTATTTTATTTTTTTTGAATATTGTTCTGTGCAGTAGTATATTTTTAGCACATAGTGTACATTTATAAATAACATTTCACATTTTTAAAAAAAATGGTCAGAGTAACATCAGAGATAGTGATACACTGAATACTGTTTCAAAATGCAAAATTTAAAATAATTAAATATTTTAGGTTGTATCTTAAAAAGAAACTATTATAAAAAAAAGTAAGTCATTAAAAAAAGAAAATATTTTCTTTTCTCAGGGACTATTTTGTTTCCCAGAACTGAAGGACTACACTGGTTTTCACCTTTTGACCCAGGCTGTGACAAACCAAGTGGAAAGCCTGGTGGAGGAAGTGATGAGTCCGAACAGAAAGAGAAAAGTCGTGGAAATCTTTGATCAACTCTCAGACTGTCTGTGTCGAGTAGCTGACATGGTACTTTACTTCTTAACTTATTTTATTTTCTTTTTTATTATTATTTTTTTTATTACATTATTGTTTTATTATACTATTTTTCTAATTTTATTCTTTTTAATATTTTTTTTTTTTTATTCTATATTATTTTTTTTATATATTATTTTATTATTTTTAAACTTGACATGGTGTGGACTGACTTAATGTGGTTTGAGTTTGTCATTGTATTCTGATAACTAGATAGATTAGCAGTGGTCATTAAATTAAATATTTCTTCATCTTTTAATCTCAGCCAGGTTTTAATATGATTTATAATACTAAATGCAGTAATAATAATAATAATAATAATAATAAAAGATGTACTACCAGTACTATTAATAATAACAACATCAACAATAATAATAAAAATTTGAAATTATTAATAATAATAGTAATTAATAATAATAATAATAATAATAATGTAGTAAATTGTTTTGAAAGAAAAATCTTAGCTGTAAAAGATTTATTAACTTTCAGGCAGACTTTGTCCGAGTTTCTCACCCACAGATCGAGTTTGCTCAGGCAGCTGAGGAAGCTTGTATAAAGTTGTCCAGCTTAGTAGAAAAGTCAGTTACTAAAATTTTAAAATTGTTTATGTTTTCTTAATGTTTAATTATTCAGAATAAATGTGAGAGAGAGAGAGAGAGAGAGAGAGAGAGAGAGAGAGAGAGAGAGAGAGAGAGAGAGAGAGAGAGAGAGAGAGAGAGAGAGAGAGAGAATGATAGAAATGAGTCAGAAAGGAATAATGAGAGAAAGAGAGTATAAGAGAGAAATGAAGAGAAAGAAGGAGATAGAGATAAAGAAAGAAAGAAGAGAGAAAGAGAGAGTACAAGAGTGCATGAGGCAATGTAATGAGCAGGGATAGAAAGAAAGTGAAAGAAAGAGGGGATTCAAACATCTTGAGTGAACAATGGACAGAGACTGAAAAAAAGAAAAATTGAAGGATAAGGATGGATAGAAAAAAAAAGGAAGGTTAGAATGAAACAAAAGGAAGGGACATATAAAGTGAGAGAATAAAAATGAAAGTTAAGGCTGACTAAGTAGAGTGAGAGAATGAGAAGGAAAGTTATGGAGGAATAAACAGAAAAAGAGAACGTGAAGAAATAAACAAGGTGAGAAAGAGACAAATTCTATAATTAATTTTGTCTGTTATTTTTAGTCTCAGTTTCTTGAGTGATAATCGTGGATTAACAGATGTATGTTATTTTGTTTTAACAGGTTGAACACTAATGTTGATATTCATCGGAGTCTGAAAAATGTGATAGAAAATGGCGACATTTTACCCACTGACGAAGTGGACCACCGAGTCGCAGAATTGTTCATGTTTGACTTCGAGCAGAGCGGAATTCACTTAGAGGAGAACAAAGTAAAGTTTAGTTGTTTTAACTTGAAAGTTTATATCTGTAATTAAATAAGTATTAACTGCACTAGTTTTGGTTGTTTTGATTAATTTTAAATGTTTTAGCTTTGCTTTTGTTAGTTTAAGACATCAGCTTTTGAAAGCAATGTTTATTAAGAGTAAACAAAATAAAATTACAAATAATAAAATTAAAAATAATAATAATAATAATAATAATAATAATAATAATAAATAAAACTATTATTTATGAACTAGATTTTTGCCTTAAAGTCATGTAAAAACACTTGATGAACAATTCTAAAGGTATATAATGGATGCAGTCAATAAAAAAATATTTCACTTTTTTTTTATTTTTTTTTAGCGACAGATGTTTGTGAAATTAAATGAGAGTATTTTGGTTCTGGGGAGCAGTTTCATGCAGGGAACACACAATCCCACAGTGGTGCCAAAAAGTTCACTTCCTGACAACCTCAAACACTGGTACTTTTTAAATAATATTTTTAACTTCACATACAGCACTGCACGCAGATTTTCATATCTGGTTATAATTTTGTTTTATTCTATTTCCATTGCTGCTGGCTGTATTATTGTCGTTGTTGTTGCTGTTGTTTTCGTTGTTCTTGTTGCTGTTGCTTTTGTTCTTGATGATAATGTTGTTGTTCATGCTACTGTTGTTATGTTTATTTTGGAGACTGTGTATTATATAAAAAATAGTTGTTGTAGCTGATGTAAAAATGTTGTTGTTTTTCAGTTTCAATGTTGATGGTGACAATGTGTATGTTTCCGGCTTGTTTTCTGAACATTACAGTGAAGCCGTGAGTATATTGTTGTTACTTTTATTATTTTTATTATTATTATTATTATTATTATTATTATTATTATTATTATTATTATTATTATTATTATTATTATTACAGCTATTATTATTGTTATAACCATTGTGATTGTTATTGATATTATCATTGTTATTTTGATTGTTATTATTTTTGTTATTATTTATAAATTTATTTATTTATTTTTATTTTAAATTATTATTATTTATAATTGTTCTTGATTTATCACTAGTACTGCTAAATTAGTGAATAATTCAAATAAGACATTAATATAAAAATACATTTCATCTTTCAAGAAATCAATAGTTATAGCATTCATATGTATATATCAAGCATATATTTTGATATATATTAAGTTATGATTTTCAGTGCAAATGGAACAGCTAATATTAAAATTCTTCTGTTTTTGGAGAAAGTTATGTTTTTTTTTGTTTTATTGGTCAAAAGTTTTTTTAATTTATTATTGGTTTTTTATTTACCTCTTTCTTTTTGTGTCTGTCTCTGTCCATCTATCTCTCTTTCTTTCTCTCTGTGTATGTGTCTAAATATCATATCATATGACACACACACACACACAAACACAAATATATATATATATATGCACATAAATGAGTGTATGTTGGTGTATGTTTGTCACACAAAGGTGAGAGAAGCAGCGTACCGGATCTTCCTCCACCCAGACACACATCAGATGGATCTGCTTGATCGACTTCTGTCCGCTCGCTATAAACTGGCCAATCTTGTTGGCTTCCCCTCGTACGCCCACCGAGCAGCCCGGGGGACAGTTCTAGAAACACCAGGTACAGATTCTAAAACTTCTGTCTTTGGAAAACAACTCACTGGATGCTTTATTTTCTAAAACAGTCAAATAAGAATGCTAAATGGGAAGTGTGTTTACACATATTGAAGTGTAAATAAATGTTATGGCACTTAAAATAATTAAATGAAGTGCAAAAACTAAGAATAGATTTGGTGAACTCAGAGAAGTGAAATTAAATGTTGTTGCAACTCTTAAAATAAATGAAGTGCAAAATCTCTAAGAGAAGATTTATGAAATATTTTAGCTAACAGAGAAGTGAAATTAAATGCTATAACTTTTAAAATAATTAAATGAAGGGGAGTAACTGGAGAACAGATTGCTGAACTGTTTTAACTCAAAGAAGTGAAATTAAATGTTAAATTAACTAAAAAAAATATTGGTGAAGTATTTTAACTCTTAAATGAGATGTTATAACTAAAAATATTTAACAAATTGCATTAAATATTCTAGAAGCTGAATAAAGCTGTTTCTTCAGCAGTCAAAAGAAGAATAAAAAATGTTTTGACACATTGTGAAATAAAATATTTGATATTCTGAATTGTACAATAACTTTGTTTTAAATATTTATGGGTAATGATATGAACCAACATTAGTAAACCTGTTTATATCCTTCCAACTGAATGTTTATTTTTTTTATATCATATTTTGATTTTGTACTTAATAAAAAGATATTGTTTCTTTTCAGAAAATATTCAGCTATTTTTAGACACCTTATCCAACAAAATCAAAGACATGTATGTTGTTATATTATTTTTTATTAAATTATTATTTTATTATTATTATGATTTTTTAAATATTTATTTATGTATTTATTTATGTATTTATTTATTTTACTTTAATTAATTTACTTTAATTTATTTAATTTAAATTAATTTACTTTAATTTATTTTAATTTAATTTTAATTTTTATTTACTTATTTTATTTACTTATTTTATTTTATTTTAATAAATCAGTTATTAATAAACATTTTTTCTTTTTGAATGTACTAGAAGGTGTATGTGTGATCAACTAGATAGTTTGAATATCTATATATTTGTTTATTTCTTTCTTTTGTACAGTTCTGTGAAAGAATGTGAAATTAAGAGAAAAAAATCTCAATAATATTTTTTTATGTTATCAGTAGTGATAAAAATATTAGTAGTAATGTTTGTTGTAGAGTAATAGTGATATTTATAATAATAGTGAAAATAATTGTTGTTGTTGTAGTTGTACTTGGAGTAGTAATAGTGATGGTAGTTGTAGCAGTCTTACCATTATCAGCATTAGTATTTAATAATAACAATGTTGTTGTTATTATTATGATGTTTGCTATTTGGTTTTTTTTGGCATTTTTTTTAGGCTTGGATGTTAAACAAAAAACATACAGGCAAATATTACTATTAATGTTATTATTGTTATTGCTTTTATTATTATTATAATTATTATTATTGTTATTATTTTCAGAGCAAATGAGGACTATAAAATAATTTCAAAATTGAAAAACAACAATGGTGTGATAGAGGTAAATAATTTTACAGCAGACACATTTTAAAAAATAATTAATTTAAATTAATTTATAATTATATATAGCAAAATATATATACATATAAATTAATTTTTAATAATTATAATAAAATAATAAAATTAATTTATAACCATTTTATATAAGAAAATAATGTTAGTTTAATAATAATAAATGTTTTTTTGTTTCAGGATATCAAAGCTTGGGATGTTGCTTATTACACTGCAGTTGGGAGACAGGAAAGGTGAAATAAAAATATTTAATTTTATTATTTATTTAATGTTTATTATTTAATATTTATTTCAGCACATGTTTATATATGTATGTACATGTCAATGTGTGTGTGACTGCAGTTATGTTAAGCATATAATGGGAGTGAGTTTTCAAGTATTTTACTCCTTTTGTTACAAATATTATTTATGGGAATATCAGTAATTTGTTTCGTTTTCAAAATGTTAATAATAAAAAATTACCTTTAATAGGTAAATATAATAAAAATGCAGAAAAAAAGCAAATTTAATAAATAAAAATATGTGTAAATGTATAATAAATAAATAATTTAAATAAATAAATGTGTAAATAAACATATAAATAAATCAATAAACTAAGAAACAAATAAATATGTAAATAAATATTTATTTATGAAACAAACTAACAGATAGATAAATAAATACATAAGTAAATATACAAATAAATAAATAAATAAATAAATAAATAAATAAATAAATGAACAAAAAACAAACACTCAGATACAAATAAATTAACCTAAATAAGTACTGTTAAATAAATAAGTGGAATATTCACAAAATGAATAAAAATTTATTTTACAGATGTGATGTAAACTCAGATGACTTGGCTCCATATTTTTCCCTCGGAGGTTGTATGGAGGGTCTCAACAACCTCTTTTCCTGTCTGTATGACATCACTTTACAAAAAGTAGAACTCAAACATGGTGAAAGCTGGTCATTTGATGTTTACAAACTGGTAAATATACTTTACATCACATAATTAAGAGAAGAAAAAAAAAGTAAATATATAATAATCATATAAAAGTTAAATTTTTATCATGTAATGAAGAAAATAGGAAAAAAATACAAAATTATAAATATAACTAACAAAAAACAAAAAGGATGTCATAATCATATATATATATACAGTGGTATCTTGACTTACAAGTTTAATTCGTTCTGTACCGAGCTCATATCTCAATTTGTTAGTATATCAAATCAATTTTCCCAATTGAAATTAATTGAAATACCATTAATTAGTTCCATACCCCCAAAAACCACTCCATTTTTTTTTTTTTTTTTTTTTTTTTTTTTACCTGTTTTTAAATAAGAAAAATGTATTGATAAATGACAAATACTGTATAGAAACAAAATAAAAGAGAATGTAAAGAAATAAACTGGTTTTGTAAAGTGTATTTATCTTGGAGATCAGACAAATTATTTTAACTCCTTTGGCTGAACTTACAGCCTTTATCAACTCCTTCAGCTTCAGTATGGTACATATCATAGAAGTACTGCCTAACGAAGTCAACTACATGTTTTTCTATGAATTCAAGCTTTAATTCAATGGACATCATCTGCTTCTTCTTCTCAGCACTGTCCTTTGCACTCACTTTCTTAGGATGCAAGGCCAGAAAAAAAAAAAAAAATTGGCTAAATACTGCACAAAATGTGAGCAGAACACAACAGAGATGCTTCTGCAGTGAGGTAACCATGTGAAACAAATGAGTGGGATGTGGGATGCTGACTGGATGTTGTGTTGTTCATTGCACCAACTAGTGGTGTTGCATCTGAAACTCACTTGTAACTCGGATTTTGGCTCGTAACTCAAAGCAAAAATTAACTCTGTGACTGCTCTTAACTTGAAACATTTATAAGTTGGGGCACTCATAAGTCGAGGTACCACTGTATATATATATATAATTTAAAAAAAATTATAATTCAGTTTTACATACTTACATTTGGTTATTTAAAATTGAAACTGAAATTTTAAACAGACTTTGATGTATATATATATATATTTAAATATCTAAAAGGTTCCATATAATATAATTATTTTATTCTGAATTTAAAATTTAGAATTAATAGTTTTCTTTATCATTCAACTCTTAATTATTTCTTATCTATATTTCTCTTCATACTTAACCATTTTTCACTCTTTCTTTGAATTTCCCAATCTTCTCTCTTTCATTTTCTGTTTTACTCTCTCTCTCTCTCTCTCTCTCTCTCTCTCTCTCTCTCTCTCTCTCTCTCTCCCCTTTCACCAATTTAAATAATGTTCAGTTAAAACAGAATGAAAGACCTTTTCATGTCTAGAAAAAACTGTTCCATTTAAATCACTAAATATTCTCATCATTCAGTATTTGAAATGATGTTTTGCAGGCAGTAGTACACAGGACTGAGGGGATTCTTGGCTTTATTTACTGTGACTTCTTTGAGAGACATGGGAAAGCAAATCAGGTGAGAATGACATCATGAAAAATTTCCAACATCCCAAGCAGAAAAAAAAAAAAAAAACACACAAAAAAAAAAAAAAAAAAAAAAAATAAATGAATTTAAGAAAAGTAAAAAAATTAAAAATAAAATAAAAAAAAATAAAGACCTAAATAATTATTTTTAGGTAAAAAAGACAACTTTGTCTTGTTGACAAAACTTGGTTCCTTAAGTGTTATTTAAAAAGAAATTAAATAAATATTAAGTAAAATAATAGAATTTAAATAATAATTATAAAATAGATAATAATGATGAAGATGAAGCAGGAGTAACAATAATAATAAATGATAAAACTGAAAATAATTATAATATCAACAACAATAATAAAATAATTATTATAGTAATAATAATAATAATAATAATAGAAATAATAAAATTAAAACAACAATTATAATAAAGCATACAAAACCACACACACACACACACACATTTAACAAAAATGCTAACTGTTAAAACAAACTATTTGACATTTTGTTTAACAGGATTGTCAGTTCACTATTCAGGGGGGTCGACTGAGGGAGGACGGCACATACCAACATCCGGTTGTTGTGCTGCAGCTGAATCTACCACAGCCACAACTGCGTCGTCCCTCTCTTCTGACCCCGGGCATGATGGAGAATCTCTTTCACGAGTTCGGACACGCAATGCACTCCATGTTAGGAAGAACACGATACCAGCATGTTACAGGTGCTGTAGTTTAATTGTTGCTGTAGTTATTATTAATATTGTTGTTGTTGTTGTTGTTATCATTGTTATTTATCAGTATTTATTACCTTTTTTGTTATTTTTCTGGTTAATTTTATTTTAAATGCCTTTATTTTTATTGTTTTTGTAATTTTTCTTTACTATTATAGATATTGTGATTAATGTTATTATTATTTGGTTATTGTTATTATTGTTATTGTTGTTGCTAAATAATTATTGGTATTACTACTACTTTTTAATTATTAATATTATCATCATCATAATCATTATTGTTACAAATTTCATTAATGTTGTTCAGAATGTTATTTTTGTTATCATTTATTATTATTATTACTACTACTACTACTGCTATTATTAATACTATTATTATTATTATTTTTATTGTTAATATTTTTCAGGCACCAGATGTTCAACTGATTTTGTAGAAGTACCTTCTGTTCTTATGGAATTTTTTGCTTCTGATCCACGAGTAAAATATAGAAATAATTGTCTGTGTGTCTGTGTGTGCATGCATATTTGTGAGTGTGTTGTAGCATGCATGTAAAGGAGTAAGTGAATAGAGGACAGGAAATAGAAAAAGAACAATGAAGTGAAGAGAGAGAGAGAGAGAAAAAAAAAAGAAATTGACTGACAGACAGAAAAAAAGAATGAAATTAAAAATTAAAGAGAAGAAAAAGTGAAAATCATGCAAGACAAATCTGATTCATGCTTGATTACCTGTGTGGATGTGAGGAATTAAGAAAGAGACAGTATTGATGGACAAAGTTCTTGATTTTCAGGTGTTATCTACGTTTGCCCATCATTACAAGACAGGAGAGAAACTTGAAAGTTTCTCCATCAAAAATCTCTGTGATTCCAAGAAAATGTTTGCTGCATCAGTAAGTTTAATTAATTTTAATTTATATCAAAATTTTAACTTTGCACATATGTGTCTGAGTGTTAAAAATTTACCTATTTTATACATTTAAGATTTAGCTGTGCATATTTTACATTAAATATTTACCGGTATATTTTTTATATTAAATATTTACCTGTATGTTTTTATATTATATTTACCTGTATATTTTAGATATTAAAGGTTTACTTGTATATGTTTGACATGAAAGATTTACATCTATAGTTTTGGCATTACGAATTTATATTATTATTTACATAAGGATTTAATTGTGTATTTTTCATATTAAGGATTCACCTGTTTTGATATTAGCTATTTACCTGTGTGTTTACCTAGGAGCTACAGTTACAGGTACTCTACTCAGTGCTGGATCAGGTGTATCATGGAAAACAGCCAATGGGAAAGTCAACAACTGAGGTTCTTAGTGACCTACAAAACATTTACTATGCAATACCACATGTGGAAGGAACGGTAAACAAATAAATAAATAAAAATGTGTATTTTGCTAGCAGTATTATTACTGATGTTATTGTTATAATAGTATTATTGTTTCAGGCAAGACAGTTAAGACTTGGACACCTTGTTTGATTATAGAGCTCAGTAATGATATATAAAGACTGAGTATACGTATATAAAGACTGAGTAGTTATATTTAACAAGACATTTGCAGACTATGGAGATGATTAATGGTATATAAAGACTGAGTGATGCATACAAAGACTGAGTAGTTATAATAATAATATTGTTATTACAGGCAAGACAGTTAAGGTTTGGACATCTTGTTGGATATGGAGCAAAGTATTATTCCTACTTGTTGTCTAGAGCTATAGCATCTAGGATCTGGTATCAGTGTTTTAAAAAAGACCCATTCAACAGGTAGAATATTTTATTTAATTACTTTCAATACGTTTATCTATTGTCACTAATATTAATTATTCAAGTTGTTTATTTATTTATTTATTTATTTATTTATTTATTTATTTATTTATTTATTTATTTACTTACTTACTTATGAGTATTTTTAAGAATTTAATTTAAAAACCTTTTTTAAAAAAATAATTTATTAGTATTTTATAGTTGTTTTTAAAAAGACATATTTTTATTTATTTAATATTTTAATTTTATTAATTTTAGAACAGTTTAAAGTAATTAACAGTATTGTTTTAATTTATTAATAAATTTATGAATATTTAATGTAATTAAAAATATTTGTATTAATTAATTTAGGAATAATTTAAAATAATTAAAAGTATTTGTGTTGATTTAAGAATATTTAAAGTAATTAAAAGTTTTTATGTTAATTAATTTAGGAATAATAAAAGTAATTAAAAGTCTTTGTATTAGTTAATTTAGGAATAATTTAAAGTAATTAAAGGTGTTTGTGTTAATTTAAGAATATTTGAAGTAATTAAAGGTGTTTGTGTTAATTAATTTAGGAGTATTTAAAGTAATTAAAGTTGTTTGTGTTAATTAATTTAGATCTATGGGAGAGAGATACAGAAGAGAAATCCTGTCACATGGAGGTGATCAGCAGCCAAAAAAACTTATACAAGGTGCGTGTATTTGTGTGTGTGTGTGTGTATGTGTGTCACTGTGTGTGTGTCTGTATGTGTGTGTGTGCGTGGTGTCTATCTTTATTTATTTACTTTACCCCTGTTCATTTTCATTTTTATTATTATTTATTTATTTATTTCATAGATTTTTACAATAACCATATTACTTAATTACTTACTTATTTACTTACTTACTTGTTTCAGGCATGCTAGGAGAGGTGCCCAGTGTGGATTATCTTGTTGACTCACTGATGATGGATCTTCATCACAGTTCAACAAGTCTTAACCTGAATGAAGTTTAAAATCTATAATTTTAAAACTTTAAAACAAAATTACTTTCTTCATTTTAACCAAAAATATCAGTTCATTTGTAAATTATTTCATTTGAAGCAGAAATCTCTTTTAGTATTTCATTTCATTACAGATAGAAAAATAAGTTCATTACTGAAAAAACGAATTTTAAAATTGTTTTAAAATAAAATCATCTTCTTTGTTATAACCTGAAATATCAGTTCACTGTACAGATTCCTGTTTTACTATTACATCACAGACAGAAGTTAAAATCTGATTTAAAAAACAAACTGTGAAAGAAATTATAAATGAAGTTGTTTATTATAGCCAGAAATATTAATTAATTCAATATTTCTGTGTTTCATTCATTACTTCAAATTGCTTTGTTTTGTTGTGAAATGACATTCATAAAGTTAATGTTTTGTGTGTGTGAGTGTGTGCCTGTGTGTGTGCATGAGAGAGAGAGAGACTGAGAATGTGTGGGGTGTTTTTGTGTTTGTGTGTAAGTATGTAAAATATTTATTTGTGTGTGTGTTTGTTCTTTTCTGTATGTGTATAATATGTGTGTTTGTAGGTGTGTTTCTGTGTCTGTACTTCTGTAGTTTGTGTGTGTGTGTGTGTGTGTGTGTGTGTGTGTGTGTGTGTGTGTGTCAAGAGGTAGAGGATGTTTTACTGCATTTGCTGAACTTTCAATTCATTTTCATTCACATCTTTCCAGTGGCGTTGACAGTTTGTGCCTCACAAATGCAATGTCCCTGGTTCAAACTTAATTTTATTCTCATTGTTTGTTGTTCAAATTTTAAATTAAATCAAATCAAAGTTAACTTTTTAAAAATGTTTTATTTTATTTTTTAAATTGTTTTTCATTTAAATGTTAAACTTTCATTCTAATTAAGATTATTGGAGAAAAAAAATACCGATATTTCTAGTTTGAATGATAAAATATTTTGGTTGGTTGTAATAAACAGAACAAGTTTATTTGTAAATAAAATATTAACATTTTTATTTAAGTTGCAGACTGTTTGGAAATATTTTAAAGTGATATTAAAATCTTAAAACTAATGAAAGAAAGTTCTTGTTATTTATTGATTCATTGATAAGTTTATTCATTTATTATGAACATACATACATACATACACACAGAGATACATACATACATACATATATGCATATAAACCTATTTTACTTATTCTATTTATTATTTATTACTGTTATTTATCTGTTTTACTTATTTACTACTTTTTTTTGTTTTTTTTTTGTTTTAAATTTATAAATAATGTGTATATTATTAGAATTATTACTACTGCTGCTGCTATTACTACTATTACTGCTATTACTAATACTACAACTACTATTACTACTAATACTACCACTACTATTGCCTCTGCTATTGCTACTGATACTGAAAGTACTACTTCCACTGCTACTATTACTATTACAACTACTACTATTGCATCTACTTGTACCACTCCTATTACAACTATTGCTACTGCTACCACTACTGCTACTACTACTACTAATAATAATTACAGCATCATTATCATCAACAACAACAATAATACCACCATTAACACTGATACGGGCTTGGCAACAGCGCTGCATGGTCAAAACTAGACAGTTGAAAAAGAGTCTTGGGGTGGAGTTTCATATCTCAGTCACAGCTTGTTCCAACCGGCTGATTCTGGTTACAACGTGAACGTCGTTTCATTTTCTCCCAGACATTTTCAGCAGGCGAGAGGTTCGGAGAAACAGGCTGTGTAGCACGTGCAGTATATGGACAGGTGTTGTCCTGCTGTAACACGATCTTACGAGCTAGCGTTTGAGCAAACGGTAGGATGGATGCAAAGTCTAATAGCGCCTCTCGCTAGCGTATGTCAGTCAAACTGCCATTAAAGACGACAAGCTGGGTCCGCCCGTGAGATGTGATACCAACCCAAACCATCACACTTCCACGTCCAAACAGCTGGCGTTGAATAACGGAAGCGTCGACAAAGCGTTCCCCAGATTGTGTGTCTATCAGAGCTGTCCAGGTGCAGCTTGACTCATCTGTGAACAGACAGTACACTCTCCCAGTTTTGTCGCCTGAACCTTGGCTGTTGTTGACACGATGTTGAACGAGCCCGCCAGTGATGTGATAGTAAAAGTGGGCGTATGGCTGGTCGTCGGGGCCGGATTTTGTTTTCCCCGTAACTGATTCTGTACGGGGCTGGCACTAATTGGACTTTTAATCCAGGAATGGTTTGAGCTGATAAACTGGCTGTTTGGAACTGATTTTGTAAATGAACCAATCGAATATGGTTATTTGGTTGACATGAACTCAAAAGCGAACGGCCTGCCCTTGGAAAGTCATGGGTGTTGCTCTGTTGTTGATAACGTCTCCATAAAGAGTTTTTCGTGTTTTGGTGTACACCAAAATGGCGGACAACTTGTTTTTGCTCCATTCCTGGTTACAACGACTCGAAGACGTTCATTTTCGGGAAGACGCGCAAGAAGTAACCGAATTCTGTTAAACAGGCGTGATTTTCAGAGTTACAAATGGTTAAGCAACCACAGTGTCTTTTTCGTTTTCAAAAACAATAATATGAATAGCATGTGGCCCCAAAACAGGCAAAAAAAAAAAAAAAAAAAATGTGAACCCTGAAATTCATGTGCGAGGAGTGAACGATGACCAAAATATCGAAGACAATGCTTTTGTGAATATGTATTGATTTTTCCTTTCTCTGATTTTGGAAAACGTGTAACTGTGTGAAACATTACATTATGCTCAGTTTCCTTTTTTTTCTGTTAGTATAAACTAATGTATAAAATATTACTTCTATTATAATTACTAGTGCTACTAGTACTTTTGCTACTACTACTACTACTAGTACTACTACTACTACTACTACTACTACTACTACTGCTACTACTACTATTCATAATAGTACCATTACTATTATTACTTCTACCACCCCTGCTGTTATGACTACAAATAACAATTACAGTAGCAGCAGCAAGAATAATAATGATCATGATCATAATCATAATGGTAAAAAGGTTTAGAGGTATCCTCTCCCATTAACTGTGTTGACACTGACTGTGTATGACGTTATACTGGGTGTATTAGAAATGAGTTTTGCCTTGAACTCTCAAATTACATCTCCAATAGCAAGTATCTCATTTCTGACACAATCGTTCTCCTGAAAATATTAATTAAGCTTTGTCTGTATTTATACACGTTTGAATGTATAAGAAACCTGCCAAGTATTTAGATATCGCTGTTAAAAACGTAACGTATTCAGATATTAACATAAAACATTGTTATACAATTTCATATTAAAAAAGTAACGTATTAACATATTAACATAAAACGTTGTTATACAGGTGCATGTTTAAAAACGTAACGTATTTACATATTAACATGAAACATTGTTATATAATTTGGTATTAAAAAGTAATATTAATATAAAACATTGTTATACAATTTCATATTAAAAAAGTAACGTATTAAGATATTAACATAAAATGTTGTTATACAGGTGCATGTTTAAAAACGTAACGTATTTACATATTAACGTAAAACAGTGTTATATAATTTGACATTAAAAAAGTAACGTATTAAAATATTAACATAATGCACTGTTATTCAGCTACATATTTAAAAACGTAACGTATTCAGATGTTAACATAAAACATATTCAAAAATTAATATAAAATATTATTGTACAGTTTGATATTACATAAGTAACGTATTTAGATTTTAACATAAAAGATTGTTATACAGTTTCTTGTTTAAAAACGTAATGTAACGTCTCATGTAAACCTAATATATTTATATGTTGAAAAACGTCGCGTTAAAAAAGGAGTTAAAGTTACATTTTCAGGTTTACAAATTGTACATTTGGTTTATTTGTGTATGAATCCATTGATTCCTACCTACCTATCTATCTGTATTTCGGTATGTCTATCTGTCTGTCTACCTATATGTATATATAGAATAGAATAGAATAGAATAGAATAGAATAGAATAGAACAGAATAGACTAAACTAATACAATACAATATGATATAATTTAATGTAATACAATGTATTCTAATGTAATCTAATAATAATATAATTTAATGTAATGTAATATAGTTAATATAACATAACATAACATAACATAACAACATAATATAGCATAGCATATCATACCACAATACAATAAATGTAATGTAACGTAACGTAATATAATATAATATATCAAAAGTGATAAACGGATGGCAAAGAAATATATATATATATATATATACAGACAGACAGACAACATTTATTTCTATTAATAATACATTAACTTTATTATCAAAAGGGCGGATGTCAAAATACTTATTAATATGTACTTTACCTTAATCGTTATTTCGTAAATCTCAGAAAATAATTATAAATGCTAAAATGTTGCAGAATGACATCGTTGTTTTCTTCTTCTTATTATTATTATTATAGTTTTGGCTTCAGCCTACATCAAATTCATTCTGTTAATTTGTATTTATTTTATTTTATATTTTTGATAATATGCGAAAATAAAGTTACGAAATGTTCACAGTTTCGAATAAAATGTTCGCAAATCATCGAATAAAAATGAATGAATGAATGAATGAATAACTAAACAATATAATAATAATAATAATAATAATAATAATATAAAATAATAATTTATGGAAAGAACAGTATAGAAAGAATCCGATGTTTTCGGCGGAAAATTACGAAATGTGTTTTAATTTAAAAAAAAAAAAAAAAATTTAATACATTTTCATCCCACTCAAACTATTTACGAGTCATGATCGCAATACTTTTATTATTATTATATTTTTTTTTTTAGACAACAACAAAAAACAAAAACAACAACACTTACTGGTTAAAAAACATCGTTTGTTCTTTTCTTAATTTTTCGTTCCACTTGAGTGAACGCATGCGACATTAATCAAGGCGCAAACCACTGAGAGAAGACGCTGGAGAGTTTTTCTAAAGGTCACCTTTTAAAGGAATGATTAATCAATACGTAATGAACTTTTATTCTCATTTCTTAAGGTCAGTTCAAAAAGAAATGGCGCCTTGTAGGAAATTAACTGCCTTTTGAAAGCAAAACGCGTGGTATTGTCGTTAACAACCTGACACCGTTTTCTGTGACCTTGGCACGAAAAAAGATACCAACTTGTTTGGATGCACGTCTTATACGCATTTATTTATTTATTTATTTATTATTATTTTAAATTTTTCATTAGTTTTCTCTTGTGGGTTAATTTATATGAACAACAAATCTTTTTTCTTTAGAATAATAAAATAAAAGATAAAACAAATTATACAAAAATAAATTAAATAATAATAATAATGACTGATTGGTTGGTTTGTTGTTAAAGTACAAATGCCATGTAAAACAGAATGCAAGAACTAACATCAATTTTTGAATCTGTATTACAAGCATAATGAAAATTTTGAAAAGATGTAGGTCTCTCTCTCTCTCTCTCTCTCTCTCTCTCTCTCTCTCTCTCTCTCTCTCTCTCTCTCTCTGTATGTATGTATTTTCGTGTCAATGTGTTTTGTATGTGTGTGTGTGTGATTATTCATCATTAATGTAAGCATCCATTCTGCATATTTTATAAATTTCTGTGGAAATTATTTAATTTAAAAATAATAATAATAATAGTGTTTATAGATATAGACAGATAGATCAGGCTACCTTTTTGGATATGGTTAGTACGTCTTTGAATTTTATTGTTAAATATTTTTAACACAGATCAATATAATTATTTATTTCTTAAATCTACTTATATAGCTGTATCTCTTTTTAATTAATTATATCCTTACTGAATACTTTTTTTTTTTTTTTTTTGTAAACAGTATGATATGTTATCTTTTATTTGTAAAAAGCATTGTATATAATTTTTTATTTGTAAACAGTATTGTATATAACGTTTTATTTGTAAACAGTATAGCATGTTATTTTTATTTGTAAAAAGCATTGTATATAATTTTGTATTTGTAAACAGTATTGTATATAACTTTTTATTTGTAAACAGTTTTATATAACTTTTTATTTGTAAACAGTATAGCATGTTATTTTTCTTTGTAAACAGCACTGTATATAATTTTTTATTTGTAAACAGTATTGTATATAATTTTTATTTGTAATCAGTACTGTATATAAGTTTTTATTTGCAAACAGTATTGTATATAGCTTTTTATTTGTAGACAGTATTGTATATTATTTTTTATTTGTAAACAGTACTGTATGTTATTTCTTATTTCTAAACATTAATTTTATATTACTTTTTATTCATAAACAGTATTGTATATAATTTTTATATTTCTAAGCAGTATTGTATATTATTTTTTATTGCAAACAGTATTGTATATTATTTTTTATTTGTAAACAGTACTGTAGGTTATTTCTTATTTCTAAACGTTAATTTTATATTACTTTTTATTCGTAAACAGTATTGTATATAATTTTTTTATTTCTAAGCAGTATTGTATATTATTTTTTATTGTAAATAGTATTGTTTATTTCGAAACAGTATTGTATATAATTTTTGGTTTGTAAACAGTATTGTAGATCATATTTGCATTTGTAAACAGTATAGCATGTTATTTTTTAATTCTTAAACAGTGTTGTATATTACTTTTTATTTGTAAACAGAACTGTGTATTACTTTTTTCGTAAACAGTATTGTATATATTTTTTATTTGTAAACAGTATTGTATATTTCTTTTCATTTGTAAACAGTATAATATATTATTTTTATTTGTAAACAGTATTATGTATTACTTTTTATTCGGAAACAGTACTGTATTTGACATTTCCTTGTAAACAATATTGTATATTACTCATAGAGAGATACACATGCGTCTGTGTGTAAATATATACACACATAGATAGATAGATAGACAAATAGATGACAGATAGACAGACAGACAGACAGACAGACAGACAGAGAGTTAACTGCCTCCTGTTACGTCATGTAATGTCGTAACAGGAACAGAGACGTAGCATACTAACTATATATGTTAGTATTCACTGTGTGATTAAGTGTAATTACAAGCTGGTGTTTTGTTTATTTTCATACCCATTCGAGACGAAAGAGATAAATAAATAATATAATTAACACCAGCATTTATTATCGTGTTTTAGAGAGGATACGTACATAATCAAATAGGCACCCACATAACTCTATATTTGTATATAGTAAACATATAGTTATACTAAGACGTAATGATTCAAAGAAACAATATATATATATATACATATATAAAATTTAAACAGAAAATCCTTTTCCAAATAGACGTAATCCTAAATCTGATGTGAAAAATTGTATCTAAACGTATAGAAAAAAAAAAAAAAAAAAAAAAAAAAAAAAAAAAAAAAAAAAAAAAAAAAAAAAAAATAAATGAATGGAAAAAAAAGAGAAATACTGCGATTTATCTGATCAGGCCAAAAATGAATACACAAATACACTGCTACATCCACTCATACACACACACATACATACACAGCTACACACACACATCATTACACAGATATCACATGTGTGTACATACACACATACACGTGTACGTACACGCACACGCATCCTTGTGCGTCTAATTATGACGTATCTAAAACATGATGTATTTCAAATGTGACGCCAAACTAAAACATACGCAATCACACAATTAGCGAGAACATTGTCCTTTTCATTTTTCCATTTTTTTTTTTTTTTTTTTTTTTTTTTTTTTTTATAAACTATTTATTGTAATTTGCGGTCTCACCTGAAAAACAAATATTAAACCAACTTTCGGAAGCTGTGGGTGTTCTTTGGGGATAACTCACGCTCTCATTCACCGATAGATTAATTCTCAGTGGACATGCTCAGATATCTTCGATATATTTCGTCAGTATTCGTAATTAAGCATCGCTATAATTTGAAGATCGTAATTTTCTTTTTCTCCCCACCTTTTTTACAAACCACGCAGATTAAGTAATGGAAGAGTAATATGAAGACTGGATGGATCGCAATGACCAGTTTATCTTTCTTTTTTTTTTTTTTTCTTTGCGAGGCTTGAGAAATGAAACCGAGCAGGAGCGACTATAAATGACATGGAGAGAGTATTCTGAGTTTAATTAGCAAGCAAAGGTGAGGACAGCAGGGTGGATGTCACAGACTGCAGCAACCACACAATGAACGTGGTAAGTGCTGTAGCTATTCTAGATGTTGTCGTTTACTACTACTACTACTACTACTACTACTAATAATAATAATAATAATAATAGTTCTTTCTTCTTTTTCTTCAGCGTCTGCTTCTTCTTCTTCTTCTTCTTCATCTTCTTCTTATTATTATTACTTTTATCATTATTATTATTCTTGCTGTTGTTGTCGTTGCTATTGTTGCTGTTATTATTTCTGGTAGTGACAAAATTTGTTTATATTTGTATTTCATAAATTTATTATTATTATTATTATTATTATTATTATCAGCTTTCACTAGTTACTACTATTACTATGCTACAACAACAACAACAACTGCTACTACTACTACTACTACTACTACTACTACTACTCCTCTATTGCTACTTTTTAATCTGTATCACAGTTACCTTTGTAATCTGTACAAAAGCTGGATCGAAATTTCCTTAGTACATCAGTTGAGTCTTTGCCTATTGTAACAGAATTCTACGATCTTTTCATAACGACAATGATATACACTTTTCCGAGTACGGGAAGGTTCATATAGAAAGTCACTTACTGCTAATTTCGAGGGGTTTCCGTTGGAATATTTTTCTGTCTCAGAACTTATTAAATAAATAAACATGCAAACAAAGAAATGAATGAATGAATAGATAAATAGATAGATAGATAGATAGATAGATAGATAGATAGATAGATAGATAGATAGATAGATAGATAAACAGATAACTAAGAAAATAAAATAATAATAAAAATAATAATAATAATAATAATAATAAATAAGTAAAAAAGAAAAATGTTGTGCAACTAAAACGCTCATAGGACAGAAAACAGAATTATCGGTAACTGGTCTGATTGTTAATATCTGAAATATACGTCACTGGTTACTGTTAATAGTCAATTCTACCAATAAATATAATAACAAGTTCGCAGTAGAATCTGTTCAAAATATAATAAAGAAAAGTGATGAATTCATAAATGTCCTAAGAAAAATAAAGTAAAGTTGCTAGTAATGAAATAAAATTTAAAACAGAATAGAATTTGTTGAAACTATAACAAAGACAAGTTATAAATACACAAATGTTTTAAGACAAATAAAACAAAGTTATTCCTCATATTTATGAAACAAACAAACAAAAAAGTATAAATAAAAAAAATATAATAAAATAAAATAAAATAAATAATAATTGCAACAATGACAACAAAATACAACAACAGAAATAACCACAGTTAAAAACGATAATAATATTAATAACAGCAGTATTTAATATTAACAACAGCAGCAACAACAGTAGTAATAGTGTTAGCGGTGGTAGTAGTAGAGGTGGTGGTGATAGTAGTAGTAGTAGCAGCAGCAGCAACAGTAGTAAAAGTATTATGGAGAAAATGAAAACAGTTTACAGATTTGGAAAATGAGGGCAATAGATAGTTGTTGACATGCAAGCAGTAGATGTTTTCGTCTTTGATAATTTTCTCATCATAACTTTTGTTCACTGGTTTTTCGAATTCTTAATTGATATATTTTAAAATATAAATATTAATACAAGTATTTCTACGAATTTCTCGACATGTCTTTTGGTCTTCAAGCAAAAGCAATGATCAGAAATAAGATTTAAGATTTATAGTGGAGAAATGAAATCATTAAAACTAGATATCCCAATATTTGTCCAAGTGTATTTTTATTTTTTGTTTTTTTTTAGTATTCCCCATTTCGCTAGTTGTGCCAAACCCATACTGATTAAGCAACGAAAACATGTTGAACTTATGGAGAAAAAAAACAAGACATAACTTTTACACATCTCATCCGTATGTTAATGATCTATTAAAAAACAAGACGCCTACCCTTCATGTTAAACATAAATTTTAGTTCAGTATAACAATGTCATGTAGCTTGGCTAATTGTAAACGATTTAAAGAAATAAAAAAAATGCAGTTCACACAATAACATTTTTTTATTCGTCAAAAACACTTCATTAAACAGTTTTGAAAAAAGTTTATTAACAGCAGTTTCACTGGAGATCTTCGGAGATTTGGGTCTCGTCATCAAAGAGGTCGGCGAGATAAAAAGATTAGAAACCTCCGGTTTAGAATTATAAAAAGTTCAGAAACCTCCGGTTTAGAATTATAAAAAGTTTAGAAACCTCCTGTTTAGAATTATAAAAAGTTGAGAAACCTCTGTATAGAATTAAAAAAAAGGTTTAGAAACCTCTGTATAGAATTTATAAAAAGTTTAGAAACCTCCGGTTTAGAATTATAAAAAGTTTAGAAACCTCTGTATAGAATTTAAAAAAAGTTTAGAAACCTCTGTAAAGAATTTATAAAACGTTTAGAAACCTCTGTATAGAATTATAAAAAGTTTAGAAATCTCCGGTTTAGAATTATCAAAAGTTTAGAAACCTCCAGTTTAGAATTATAAAAAGTTTAGAAACATCCGGTTTAGAATTATAAAAAGTTTAGAAACCTCTGTATAGAATTTTAAAAAAGTTTAGAAACCTCCGGTTTAGAATTATAAAAAGTTCAGAAACCTCCGGTTTAGAATTATAAAAAGTTTAGAAACCTCCTGTTTAGAATTATAAAAAGTTGAGAAACCTCTGTATAGAATTAAAAAAAAGGTTTAGAAACCTCTGTATAGAATTTATAAAAAGTTTAGAAACCTCCGGTTTAGAATTATAAAAAGTTTAGAAACCTCTGTATAGAATTTAAAAAAAGTTTAGAAACCTCTGTAAAGAATTTATAAAACGTTTAGAAACCTCTGTATAGAATTATAAAAAGTTTAGAAATCTCCGGTTTAGAATTATCAAAAGTTTAGAAACCTCCAGTTTAGAATTATAAAAAGTTTAGAAACATCCGGTTTAGAATTATAAAAAGTTTAGAAACCTCTGTATAGAATTTTAAAAAAGTTTAGAAACCTCCGGTTTAGAATTATAAAAAGTTTAGAAACCTCTGTATAGAATTATACAAAGTTTAGAAACCTCCGGTTTAGAATTATAAAAAGTTTAGAAACCTCTGGTTTAGAACTATACAAAGTTCAGAATTATAAAAAGTTAAGAAACCTCTGGTTTAGAATTATAAAAACAAGAATTTTAATGAGTAAGTCAGTTATCGGAATAGACGATTAAAGCTATAAAACTTAACTGTGTTAATCAGTCTGAGGTTTTTGAAAGATTACAGCGTACGCGACATTCTCGGTTTTTACACCTTGCATATAGAAGATGAATAGAATTGACCAACAGAGAAGCATTTATACAGATTTTCAGTATTTTTTAAAATATAAATATTATGTATATTCCAGTTAATTCTTAGACAAGATAGGTTACTGTTTTTGTTGTTGTTCCCAATTATACATTCTGTCCAATGAAAAGATTACGTGTTTGGTCAAAACTGCTGCCACATAGGACTTAATATGACGTCATCTAATCAAAATTAAATTAACATAAATTATGCAAGCTTCGTTAATCAAAGACGCGGTCGAGTGATGGACACGTCGTCATGGTGGACACCAGTGACGTAGATGGTGTCATCATAGAGGTCATCACCAACAGCCCAAACAATGTCATTCACCGCCGTTTTAGAATATTTTGTCAGAATCTTTTGCGAACACACTGACAGAGAGAGAGACAGACAAACAAACACACACAGTTTTATAAATTATAATATTTATTATTATCATTATCACCACAACCTATATCGTCATCATCGTTATTATTGTTATTATTATTATTATTATTATTATAATCATCATCACCACCAACTATATCATCGTCATCATTATCATCATCATTATTATTAAACTACTACTACTACTGCTGCTACTACTACTACTAGTACTACTACTACTACTACTACTACTACTAATAATAATAATAATAATAATAATAATAATAATAAGAAGAAGAAGAAGAAGAAGAAGAAGAAGAAGAAGAAGAAAATAAATACTAACAAAAACAATTACTTATTAGTATTACTAATACTGCTATCACCTCCACTAGTACTGTTACTACTTCTTCTACCATTAATATTATTATTAGTGGCAGTAGTGGCAGTAGTAGTAGTAGTAATAAAGCAATTTATTTTCCATATTATTATAAAATTAACAAAGCAAACAAAACAAACAACAACAACAACAACAAAAAACGAAATTCTTGGGACAACAGTTCTACAAAATGAATGCATTTTAATTCACATACAATTGTTTCTTAATAATACAATTAAATTTAGTCGTTACTTATCTCCACTCATTACCGGACTAATTTTAAAATTTGATTTTAGTTTTCCCTAAGCCTCACATTAGCAGCTGTCGTCAGCAGTTTCCAATATGGCGCCACAGTCGAGTTTTGTCGCCATGCCAACCAGAGCTTAGTCGACGTATTCCGGAATATGCCGATGATAAATCCGGAGCAGAGACTTCCGTCGCGTCACAGAGAACTTCCCAGCGGAGTGTGTCCGCATCCGCCGTCCGAAACGTCGTCGTCTGGCGAGCTGTTTGTGAACGAAAATTCTCTGTGTTCCTGGAACTACACGCTCAGCCAGGATCCAAACCGGTATCCGCACGACATTTTACAGGCACAGTGTGCGTGCAGTACGTGCATCAACGGCATCTACCGATGCTTGCCGATCATACACGAACTACCTGTGATTCGCCAAGTATGCCGGGATGGAACGTTCGCCTACTACTGGGACATGGAGCCTGTTTCGGTCGGCTGTGCATGCTCCCATGCCAAGACAAGATTTTACAGACGTTGATGATCTCTGGAATAAATACTGGACCGAAATTTCCTCCTGAAAATAAATAAATAAAAGATATATATTCTTTATTTTGTTAATGAATATTTTCTTTGCATGTCTTCTGTTCTTTTCTTTTTTTTTTTTTTTTTTTTTTTTTTTTTTTTTTAAATTATTGTTATAATTTTACATAGAGGTATGAATCCAGCAAAAAATTTAGTTTTAAAAGTAGTTTTTTTGGAATAAAAGTAATGTAAATTATATCGCGATTGTTTACTTTGAAATAAAGGAAATAAATAACATTAAAATATACATAATAATATATATGCCATTTTAGTACATAAATTATTTATGACAGAGAGAGAGAGAGAGAGAGAGAGAGAGAGAGAGAGAGAGAGAGAGAGAGAGAGAGAGAGAGAGAGAGAGAGAGAGAGAGAGAGAGAGAGAGAGAGAGAGAGAGACAGTAATAAAATAATAATTCTAACAGCAAAAACTAATAACAACAATAGTAGTAGTAACAAAACTACTAATGGTAAGGATGATGATACTACTTCAGCTAAAGGCAGTACTCTAGTAGTAGAAGAAGTATATTAATATAATATTAATTATGATGATGATGCTGACGACAACGACAAAAACAACCACGACAAAAACAACCACAACAACAACAACAAAAGAATAATAATAATAACAATAAGAACCCAAAGAAAATAATACGACGACACTGACAACTACAACAGTGATAAGATTAATGATGATGATGATGATGATGATGATTTATAGTAATAATAGTAGCAATAGTAGCAGCAGCAATTAATATTAATAATTATGATATATTAATAATAACATAATAATAATAACAACAACAAACGATTATAACTGTAGTAGTAGTAGTAGAAGTAGTAATAAGAAGAAGTAGAAGTAGACAATAACAGTAGTAGTGGTAGTCTTCATCGTCATTGTCAAAGTAGTAATTCTAGTAGTAGTAGTAGCAGTAACAACAACAACAACAACGATAATAATAATAACAACAACTACTACTACTACAACAACAGCAACAACAACAATAATAATTATCATCGTCCAGAGACGGAATTAACTGCGTCCGTAATTAACGCCACGGATTTAAATAAACAAACAAACAAACAAACAAACAAACAAACAAACAAACAAATAAATAAAAATAATTTTAATGAATTATTTATGTGTATTACTGTTCTTTTACCCTTGTGTTAAGTCATTCTATTTTTGTACAACCTTTGCCTAGGTAGCATGAAACCACCCTTTAACGTCTTATTGCGTACCAGCTGACAAAGAACTGTTTTGTATGTAATATCCAGTTTATTCAGATATCAAATATCAGGTATGTCGAGTAGTTGTAATGGCTACATATCAAATTCAGTCTGTTAAATATGACATAAGCAGTATATCTAAATAACAGACGCGATGAAATGGATTTCTATTTATCTTTATTTTTGTCTTTTTGTCTCTCTGTTTTGTTTTCTGTGTAATGCATCCAGAACGTGAAATTATATTAATATCCTTGTCGCTGTCGTTGTTCATATATATATGTAGTTTCTTATGGAATAAAACATTGATCTATTGGAATAAATAAATAAATAAGTAAGTTATGAATGTATTCATCTTTGTTCATTTAAAAAAATAAACTATCTCGACTGAACAGTTTATCACAGTTGAAGGGACATAACTCGTGAAATCATGTTTCTAAATTAATAGATACTGTTTATGTATGTATATTAGAATGTATGTATTCGTCAGTGTGTGCATGTGTGTGTGTGTGTGTGTGTGTGTGTGTGTGTGTATGTCTGTGTCTGTGTACATATATGTGTGTGTGTGTGTTTGTGTGTTTGTGTTTTCATTCGTCATTAATGTAAGCATCCATTCTTTGAGAAGCCAGTCCTAGCGGTAAAACGGGTCTGAGGGCGGAGATATTTATGGATGACTTGTCTCTAAAAGGTTTAGTCACATGATATCTAAGCCTAAGGTAGAAGATCATTAGGCTGCTGGCGGGACTGGCGTTTTGCTTTACGGTCCGATTTGAGGATAGCTTTCGTAATCTCTAAAAAGGTACGTGTTTTATTTTTAATTTCTTGTAAACAAAAACAAATTTTAAAAAACAAAAATATTTCAGGCATCGATTATTGTATGAAAACGATCGATTAGGTAAATATATTTGAATTTTGCGTTAGAGTTAATTATACTCTTTGTCAGATTTTCGTCGGCTATTCTAACAAAGACTTCACACTGTTGTTAGTTGCGGTAGTTGCATTTGTCAATAATATTGTAGAAGAAACAGTTGTTGTTGTACCAGCAGTTCTGGGGATTATGCAAATGAGATAGTCATGGTAACGAGAAAGATACTTGTAATCACAAAGAATTGCACACATTGTAAATTCGAATATACAAAAACTAATTAGACACGTAGAAGTAGTAGTAGTAGTGGTAGTAGTAGCAGTAGTAGCAGTAGTACTAGTGGTAGTAGTAATAGTAGAAGTAGTAGTATGTATATTAGTGGAATTGTTGTAACAGTGTGGTTACCATAGTAGAAAAGTGATTTTTAATAAAAAAAGTTCACTGAAGAGACGATCAATCATCAATTAACCAGGAATAAAAAATCTGACATTTTTGTTTTAATCGTTCACGGATGACTAGAAAAATTTCTTTCTTCCTCCTAAACTTTAATCACAATTGTTATCTATGTGTACTTCAAGACAAAATATTTTGCTTGTTTTTCCTTTTGTTCATTATGCACGACATGACTAACATTACTAAGTAAAATAAAACGTAAAGTTTGTTAAATTATTCGGCATATTAGTTTGACATTAAAGAGCATTTCAAGTTATGAAGTTTATAATTGATTTTTGAGTATATTCAAAACTGTTAGATAATCTGAAAAACTTTCTTTCATTTAATACTGCTACCTTTGTGATAGCATTTAACAATTAATAATGGTTATGTAACATGTGTGGTTGTCTTTCTGTGTGTGTGTGTGTGTGTGTGTGTGTGTGCATGTGTGTGTGCCTCGAAATAACCAACGACACTGGTAGTAAATTATAAGAGGAACATTTCAAATTCAGATAAAGAAAAAAAAAAAAAAAAATACCAAAAAAAAAAAAAAAAAAAAAAAAAAAAAATTAAATAAATAAATAAAACGAAAAACAAAACAAAACGAAAAAACAACAAGAAAACATAGTAATAAAAATGAAATAAATAATACCTGTCGTAATTAAAGGAAATTTAAAAATGGAGTTCCCGGACGGGTGTATGGTGTCACTTCTGTGTTATTTTTCCTTTGAATTGTGAAACTTATTCAATTTAAAGTCTGAGTCATGGTTTATTCCAAGAAATTCACAAACTGAAACTTCCTAGTAGTTCACAACTACCAAACACAGATAATAATACAGCAGGTAATATTTATTTAATCTCTGTTTATTTATTATTTTATTTGTAGTATATTTAGTTATGTATTCATTCATTTTGTTTAATATTTCATTATTCAACTTGTTTAAGATCTGTGAAGCGAGCTTTGTTTACTTTCCGTGTCTGTTTTTCTACAGTTCAGTATAGTTTAGCATTTGAAAGGTTGCTTTCCACTCATGTTCATTATCACTATTTTTATTTTTTTACTTTTTGACAATGGAAACTAAAATTTCGGTGATTATTTATTTTGTCGTTTCTTCTTCTTCATCTTCTTCTTCTTCTTCTTCTTCTTCCTCTTCTTCTTCTTCTTCTTATTATTATTATTATTTTAATTATTATTTATTTATTTGTTGAAACTCGCAAGTAGTTCACGATTGAATGAAACAAATTATTTTTATTTATTTACTTATTTGATATTTATTTATTTATTTATTCATTCATTTTGTTTATAATTTCATTATTCAACTTGTTTAGAATCTATGATGCGAGCTTTAAAAATTGTCTACTTAAATTCATTTGTATAAGTGAAGTGAGCTTTTGATTTTGTCTACTTAAACCATTAGTTTATATCATTCCTTTATTAGCAAATTAATCTTTTAAAACTTTAAAAACGAAACTGGAAATGTTCTTTAGTAGAAAAATGAAAGTAAATAATTAGTACATATATAAATAAAACAAAAATAAATAAATAAATCTAATAATAATAATTACAATAATAAATCAAAATTATTTAAATAAAAGATAATTTCTGTGTGTGTTTATGTAGGTGCGAGTGTGCGAGCGCAAATGTTACACATTCAGTTTTGTCCAAGTTTTTATTTTGTTTTCAGTGTATTTTATTTTGCTGCGACTGATGTCACCGTATGAGAAAATGTCGTCAGCGTATTGTGACCTGACCTTTGACAGGGAAAACGAACATCACTACGACCGTGTCAAAGTGATTTCGCAGAAGAAACGAAGTTCCTCTTTCGGTTTAAAGCGTCGCTTCTTTCGAGTTTACCTGTGTATAATCATCAGTTTCCTTGCCCTCTCGCTTTCGCTTTTTGGTTTTATCAAGGACTATTGCTTCACAAATCCCGAGAACAGGAAATTAGAAGGCGCCTGCATTCCATGTGCGTACCTGCTAAATACGCAATTTCGGGAAGACGATCCAGATGTAGAAATAATCATCAAAGAAGGAGAAAAGACCTGCTGCGCACGCACACCTGCACGGATGCAACAGATGATTAATGAGGTGAGTTGGGATTTGCTAACTGGGTATAGATCATTGTAGGTACATAACTGTATTCGCTGCTAGTTCTAGTATTGGTATCATTACAACTGATCCTACTACTACTACTACTTAAAAGGAGCTACAATGCCACAGCAAACACTACTGTACTACTACTACTGCTGTTACAACAATCCTCATTACTGCTGCAACAACAACTATTAATAACAATTACTACGTCTACTAAGTTAACAGGTATAAAAAATACGGAGAAAGTGGACTAGAGAGATTTTTAAAATTATTATTAACTATAAACAATGGTCATACATATTAAATA
>CM022666.1:8315764-8372858 GCA_012295275.1 Chrysomallon squamiferum
AAGTTCTCTTGATGTATACTACTTTATGTGGAGCGCTCATTTTAACGTTTTATTGCTTTAAATATCAGTACTGTCATAGAAAATAGATACAAAACCATACCCAAGCCCAGTCTAAAATATTTTAACTTCTTTTTCAATATTATAGAAGCATGGCGAAAATAGATAGGGTAATCTATGAATACTTTTTCATTAAGTAAATTTCTTTTTCGTATATACACTACAGATATTTTATTATATATTTATAACCTTCAGACTATCTAGTTTCTATATATAAAATAGAGAAAAGATAAAATAACGACAAATATTAACTAAATATGCATAATAATTATAATCTTTATAAACTATAATATACTAACGTTAACTAGCAATATTTGCAGAAAATAAAAGTCATTAAGCAGTATAATGTGTGGTTTAAATATGTTTGAATATGTACAAAATTATTTTAAGTCGGGATTCACTTAAATAATATGGCTGCGTTTTATTTTATAACAAAATTATATTATAAATAAATTTTTTGAACGGTACCCATGTTGATTTGTTATCTGTCTATCCATCTGTCTATGTATGTGTATATATATATATATATATATGTATCTATCTTTTTATTATCTATGTATGTACGTATGTATGTATGTATGTATGTATGTATGTATGTATGTATGTGTGTGTGTGTATATGTATGTATGTGTATATATATATCTATATCTATATCTACACACACATACGCACAGACGCACACACACACACTCAGACAGACACACACACACGCAGAGAAACACAGACACATGCACCGTACACTTGAAACGTGGACAATGAAAGTTACAGAAGCAGAATTATTCTTTTTATCTTCAATGCAGGGACATATCTAATCACCTATGCAGGGAAGTATCTATATATTTTATTACCTTATTGCACTATTTACTATTTTTATGTGTTATATTTCTAATTTATTTTTATCCTGTATTGGCATTTTTATTATAAATTAACAACAACAAAAAATATATATATATTAATAATAATAGTCATAAACAAAATAAACAAATAAAATAAAATAAACAGAAAAATAAACAGAAAAACAAAAATAACAAAAAATGTATATTGTTATTACTTTAGTTCAGGGTTCATAGAAAAAGGAGCATAATTTTTTCTCGTTATGAAATCGATATGAAAAATAAAAAATAAAATAAAATATAAAAATAAAAACATTAATAATAAATAAATATAAAAATAAATAAATAAATAAAAAAATAATAATAATAATAATAATAATAATAATAATAATAATAATAATAATAATAATAATAAAACAACGAAAAAACAGAAAGAAGAAGAAGAAAGAAACACCAACAAAAGAAGATAGACACATATATCGTATACCACTTTCTCCCGCCCCTCCTACTCCCCCCGAAAAATACAACACCACCAAAGTAACAAAACAAAATGATTATTTTGAGATAACAGAGAATAGCAGGATTTAGGTAAAATATGACACTGCTGGTTTACAGTTTTTAGAGTCCATTTTGTTACATGGTTATTTGCAGAAAGTTAATATAATGTTGCTTTACAACAGGGGCGTCATTATAATCTTGACATATTTATTTTATTTTATTTTATTTTAATTTTTTATTTATTTAGTTAGTTAGTTAGTTACTTAGTTAGTCAGTTAGTTAAGTTTATTTAGTTATTTTATATCTGTTTTAAGAACACCATGACATTTAATATAACACTCACACAACAAATATGACTTTGAGAGGCGAGGTTAAAACTTCACGGATGAAAAACGCTTTTAACGCAGGACTACGTATTTGTTTGCTAGAAACGTGAGTTAGTCTTTGTCAAAATTTTATGTCAGCTTGAACTTCGCTGCGTTGTTTGTTATCAGATAACATTGGGTTTTTCCTGGCGTGTTCGAAAAACAAGCTGAAGTCAAAAGATCAGTTAGATAAGTTACCTGGTCGCTACGGGGGTTTTCCAGCTACATTTAAGACAAGTAAAAAAAAAAAAAAAAAAAAATAGTAATAATAAATAATAAATTAAATAATAATAAATACTAATACCCACTATTACTAACAATAATACCACACACAGACACACATTAAAGAAGAAAAAGAAAAATATCTTTACTTTAAAGTTGTTGTTTTTTAATTTTTTTTTTTTTTTTTGTTGTTCAAATCTGAAGAAAAAAAACATACAAAAAACCCCCCTAAAAAACCTGTATTTACTAGTATTCATCTTTTTCACTCTTTTCCTCTCTCTTTCTTGTCCTTTTCTCCCTCTCTCTTTCTCTCTCTCTCTCTCTTTGAATAGCTGGCTCTCCATTCAAGTATCTTTTTATTTTCTCCATTATTATTATTTTTTATTTTTATTTTTATTTTTTTATTTGTTTTTGTAAAGCTAAAATTTTTTGTCAGTTTTTTTTTTTTTTATTATTTTATTATTATTATTTTTATTATTTTTTATTATTTTTTTTTTTTCCAATTATTATCTATTTATTTATTTAAAGCTTAAATTTCCAAATTTTTTGTTGTTTTATTATTATTATTATTATTATTATTATTATTATTATTATTATTAAAATATTATTATTTTATTTATTTATTTATTATTATTATTTATTTATTTATTATTTTATTTTATTATTTATTATTTATACAGTAAACCTTGTTGTTGTTGTTGTCCTGTTTTACTGCAACATTATTTCCAATAAAATATCCTAGTCTATTATTATTATTAACACATTATTATTATTATTATTATTATTATTATTTTTTTTTTTAATCAGGGGACATTATTATGGGTAGGTTGAATTAACATATTATTTAGGGAGCTCACGATAGTGACTTTTCAGAGTACAAAATGGCGACTAGCGGATCAGACGGCTAAGAATCAATTCTTTAAAAAGATACATGAAATAATCAAGTTTTGTGAAGCCAGTCCTAGCGGTAAAACGGGTCTGAGGGCGGAGATATTTATGGATGACTTGTCTCTAAAAGGTTTAGTCACGTGATATCTAAGTCTAAGGTAGAAGATCATTAGGCTGCTGGCGGGACTGGCGTTTTGCTTTACGGTCCGATTTGAGGATAGCTTTCGTAATCTCTAAAAAGGTACGTGTTTTATTTTTAATTTCTTGTAAACAAAAACAAATTAAAAAAAAATATATATATATTAAAGGCATCGATTATTGTATGAAAACGATCGATTAGGTAAATATATTTGAATTTTGCGTTAGAATTAATTATACTCTTTTGTCAGTTGCGGTAGTTGCATTTGTCACCAATATTGTAGAAGAAACAATTGTTGTTGTACCAGCAGTTCTGGGGATTATGCAAATGAGATAGTCATGGTAATGAGAAAGATACTTGTAAACACAAAGTATTGCACACATTGCAATCTCGAATATACAAAAACTAAGTAGACACGTAGCAGTAGTGGTAGTAGTAGTAGTAGTAGTAGTATATTAGTGGAATTGTTGTAACAGTGTGGTTACCATAGTAGAAAAGTGATTTTTAATAAAGATAGTTCACTGAAGAGACGATCAATCATCAATTAACCAGGAATAAAAAATCTGACATTTTTGTTTTAATCGTTCACGGATGACTAGAAAAATTTCTTTCTTCCTCCTAAACTTTAATCACAATTGTTATCTACGTGTACTTCAAGACAAAATATTTTGATTGTTTTTCCTTTTGTTCATTATGCACGACATGACTAACATTACTAAGTAAAATAAAACGTAAAGTTTGTTAAATTATTCTTCATATTAGTTTGACATTAAAGAGCATTTCAAGTTATGAAGTTTATAATTGCTTTTTGATTATATTCAACACTGTTAGAGAATCTGAAAAACTTTCTTTCATTTAATACTGCTACAGTTGTGATACATTTTAACAGTTAATAATGGTTATATAACATGTGTGGTTGTTTTTGTGTGTGTGTGTGTGTGTGTGTGTGTGTGTGTGTGTGTGTGTGTGTGTGCCTCGAAATAACCAACGACACTGGTAGTAAATTATAAGAGGAACATTTAAAATTCAGTTAAAGAAAAAAATCAAAATGATACCAAAAAAAAAAAAAAAAAAAAAATTAAAAAAAAAAAAATAAAAATTAAATAAATTAATAAAACGAAAAACAAAAGAAAACGAAAAAAACAACAACAAGAAAACATAATAATAATAAAAATGAAATAAATAATACATGTCGTAATTAAAGGAAATTTAAAAATGGAGTTCCCGGTCGGGTGTATGATGTCACTTCTGTATTATTTTTCCTTTGAATTGTGAAACTTATTCAATTTAAAGTCTGAGTGATCAAAAATTCACAAACTGTAATAATTGTAGCAAACAATATTTATTTATTTAATCTCTGTTTATTTATTTTTTATTTTATGTTTATTTAGTTATGTATTCATTCATTTTGTTTAATATTTCATTATTCAACTTGTTTAAGATCTGTGAAGCGAGCTTTGTTTACTTTCCGTGTCTGTTTTTCTACAGTTCAGTATAGTTTAGCATTTGAAAGGTTGCTTTCCACTCATGTTCATTATCACTATTTTTTATTTTTTTACTTTTTGACAATGGAAACTAAAATTTCGGTGATTATTTATTTTGTTGTTTCTTCTTCTTCATCTTCTTCTTCTTCTTTCTTCTTCTTCTTCTTCTTCTTCTTCTTATTATTATTATTTTTAATTATTATTTATTTATTTGTTTATTATTGCTGTTATTATTATTATTTTAATTATTATTTATTTTACTTGTTGAAACTCGCCAGTAGTTCATTTGAATGAAACAAATTATTTTTATTTGTTTATGTATTCATTCATTTTGTTTAATATTTCATTATTCAACTTGTTTAAGATCTGTGAAGCGAGCTTTGTTTATTTTCCAAACAGTTCAGTATAGTTTAGCATTTGAAAGGTCGCTTTCCAGTTCATTATCACTATTTTTTATTTTTTTACTTTTTGACAATGGAAACTAAAATTTCGGTGATTTTTTTTCATTTTATTTTTTTTGAATGAAACAAATTATTTTTATTTATTTACTTATTTGATGTTTATTTATTTATTTATTCATTCATTTTGTTTAAAATTTCATTATTCAACTTGTTTAAAATCTATGATGCGAGCTTTAAAAATTGTCTACTTAAATTCATTTGTATAAGTGAAGTGAGCTTTTGATTTTGTCTACTTAAACCATTAGTTTATATCATTCCTTTATTAGCAAATTAATCTTTTAAAACTTTATAAACGAAACTGGAAATGTTGTTTAGTAGAAAAATGAAAGTAAATAATTAGTACATATATAAGTACAACAGCAATAAATAAATAAATCTAATAATAATAATTACAATAATAAATCAAAATTATTTAAATAAAAAGATAATTTGTGTGTGTGTTTATATGGGTGCGAGTGTGCGTGCGCGAATGTTACACATTCAGTTTTGTCCAAGTTTTTATTTTCTTTTCAGTGTATTTTATTTTGCTGCGACTGATGTCACCGTATGAGAAAATGTCGTCAGCGTATTCTGGCCTGACCTTTGACAGGGAAAACGAACATCACTACGACCTCACCAAAGTGATTTCGCAGAAGAAACGAATTTCCACTTTCGGTTTAAAGCGTCGCTTCATTCCAATTTACCTGTGTATTATCTTCAGTTCCCTTGCCATTTCCCTTTCCCTTTTTGGTTTTATCAAGGACTATTGCTTCAAAAATGCCGTGAACAAGAAATTAGAAGGCGCCTGCATTCCATGTGCGTACCTGCTAAAAACGCAATTTCGGGAAGACGATCCAGATGTCGAAATAATCATCAAATATGGAGAAAAGACCTGCTGCGCACGCACACCTGCACGGATGCAACAGATGATTAATGAGGTGAGTTGGGATTTGCTAACTGGGTATAGATCATTGTAGGTACATAACTGTATTCGCTGCTAGTTCTAGTATTGGTATTATTACAGCTGATCCTACTACTACTACTACTTAAAAGGAAATACCATGCAACAGCAAACACTACTGTATTACTACTGCTGTTACAACAATCCTCATTACTGTTGCAACAACAACTACTAATTACTGTAACACCGTTGCAACAATTACTACGTCTACTAAGTTAACAGGTATAAAATATACTGTGAAAGTGGACTAGAGGGATTTTAAAAATGATTATTAGCTATAAACAATGGTCATACATATTAAATACACTTAAAATCAAATAAAATATAAAAAATATCAAAATATCAAAAATAGAAAGAAAGAAAATGTACGATGTTGGGTATCAGACTTCAAGCAAACCAACAAAAATAATGAAAAAATAATGAAAAAAAAAAATAATAATAATAACAACAAATAATGAAAGAAAGAGAAAAACAAAAAAGGAAAGTCCTATTCAGAATGATATACATCTAAAAAGCAAAGAAAGACAAACACAGGCACCTGGGTTATATTGCTTTGAAAAAGGAATAAAACTTCAGAAAAAAAAACAACAACATTGTTTGTGATTTTAACCATTTAGAAGAAAAAAACATTGACACTTTAATTTAAATAAATTTTGGGATTTGTCTTACTGGTCAGTAAAGAGTAAAAAAACTAAATAAAAAATCCCCTCCAGATTCCCTCAGATCTCCAAAATGGCTCATGAAGTTATGTGTACCAGTGAATGAAATCAAATGCATATTTGTTATTGATATTAGAAATTCTTGACTGATAAAATTATTGTGAATTTCGTTTCCAACGAATATATCAAGATGCAATGATGAACTTTGATCTGTATGAATTTGATCAAATATGACACTTAAATGTTCTTTGATTGTCGACTTTTGAATAATTAATTATGACTTTCTTTCCCAAAACATGTGAATATCAATCAGGATATTCAGATTATGTTCCCAGGACAAGCGTGCTTGGACCCTCTTGGATACAAAATCACACGTAAGATGGTCGACTGATTGACAGACTTTGGAAACTGGCAAATGGGAAAATCATCCAGTCAGAAGGGTCGTGAGTGATTTCAAACATTATCTGCCATATCTGAAAAGCAAAAGTGAAAGTAGATAAAATATTCATCATGGAAAAGCGAAAGTAGAATATTGTCTTCACTGAAAATGAAAGACTATCATCTTTTTGAAACGTGAAAGTAGATTATCTTCATCGAAAGAGAAAAATTATTGTCTTTTCGAAAAGTGAAAGATTATTAAATTTTCATCACTAGATTTGCTCAAATTTCTTTTCATTTAATTACAACAAATTTAATGCTCAATTTTATTTTTCCAGGTTTTCATCACTGATTAAATAAATATTTATTGATTTATATTAGTTATTTTTATTTGCTGTTGATGTAATTTTGTTGTTCTTTGTTCATTTTTTCCTCACACAAGAAACCCCCCCCCCAAAAAACACACAAAAAGAAAACAAAAAACAACAAAGAACAAAACTTGTATCAGCTTGTCTTGCTGTGTGTATGCGTGTATGAACACATTAATACTGTTGATTCAAGGATAAAGCATGTGTTTAATATTTTGTTTATTGCTGTTATTTTATGTGTTACATGTTTTTAAATAAAACAATATTTTATGAGTTTTTTATTTTATATTATCTGAAATGTTGTCTTTTTCTTTCTTTTTCTTTTTTCTATATAATTTTTTTTAATTGATTTTCTTTTTCGCTTTAGGCTTTTAACAAAAGAATTGCACAGCTGGATGATAAAGGTATCTATCTTTGTTGGTGATTTCTACACTTGTAATAGAGTAGGGTTCTGGTAATTTCGTTGTTAATGTTTAATTTTAAATCTATTTGTCCTTTTAAATACTGAACACTAAATAGCTATGGCTGAAGTTTATGTAAAGAAATACTGCAAAAACAGAACAAAAAGAAAATAAACTAAACAAAACAAAACAAAAAAAAAATTAAGGAGAAGAAGAAGAAGTAGCAGTAGAAAAAAAAGAAGAAACAATAACATCATAGAATTATCGATTGAGTTATATGTTTGTTTTTTGTTTACTGGTTTGTTTGTTCATTCATTAATTGATTTTTTTCAACAAGAGAAGTACCGAAAAACATTTCCCAATGACTTAACAAAGTTGGATACAGATAATATCAATATTCAACCTTTAATTCTATTGATCTCAGTATTTGTTTAAATTTTTCTGGAACAAGCCTGCGGGCGACTGATGTGCCCGCGGTTCCCGTGTTGGGAATCCCTCACCTAGATAACAGATTAACAGTGTTAGTAACACTGGCATGTTTTCACAACATACCTCGTACACAATAAACCTCTGTGTATATATATATCTCCCAGTAGTCATATCGTCAGTAGTCATACCATTTGGAAAGCAGTCAACTAGTCTTGACTGGCTCTCACTGCTCAGTGTTGTAATCACAACTCCGGTGGGCAGCATGTGTTCATGGTTACTCCAATTATATGGAGATGTCGCTCTTAAAAAGGAGAAGGACTTTGAAGGAGACATGTTTTGATATAGCAACGGATGTCATGTTGTGACTGCTGATGGCCACCCTTTCCTGTTGACTACTGACGCAGATAAGACAACACTGATCAACAGCTTCGTGCTTTGCAGTCGCCCGACACGATCTACTCGGACGGCACCTTTTCTTCATTTCCTGATCTCTGGGATCATGCCAGGACCGGTTCATCCACATACGCGCTAGTACACGCCTTGCTGTCCCCCCACAGATAGCCACCTACTGCAGACTGTTCAGTCAACTCAACACAAAGTTCAGGCACGACTCAACCTAACTCTTCACCCTGCTACAGTCCAGACAGACTTGAGTTGGCTGCCGTTCGTCCTGCTGAGAGTTAGTTTCCTAACGCAGATGTCAACGGGTGTTACTTCCATCACTGTCAGGCGTTGTGGAGGGAGGTGCAGGACGTGGGACTTGCAGTGCAGTACAAGGAAGCTCTTCCCATCCGACAGTGGATCCGCAGGGCTGCCAGACTAACTCTTCTACCACAAGACAAAATTCAGGACGCATGGATTGAAACCATGGTGCTGACACCAAATGTTCCTCGTTCATTGACTGGATTGATGATGATGCTCGCTTCCCCCTGACGGTCTGGAACCACCATGAGAACAATGGACCAAGCACGAACAACAATCTGGAAGGATTCCACAGCCGGCTCAACAAAGCAATGCCCCACTACCACCCGAACATCTGTCCACTTGTGGACATTAAGAAGGTCGACTGTGCAGCAGAACCAAGATTTCCCAGGTTGACTTTGGACCTGTTCTTCCATCCCGCAAACGTGTGTACACAGAGATGGAAAACAGACTCAAACATCAATTGCAGCAGAGAGTCAAAACGCTCCTTCAGTTCTTAGATGCTGTAGGCTATCAACTGAAACTTAAGTGATGAAATTATCTGGATGAACTAAAATGTATAAATAATTATAAGCCTTTGTTTCATTTATTTATTGCCGGTAGACATACAATATACAACAATGTGGAATCATACCATTTTTATACGGGTACCGGGCAGAGGATTCAGTGTGCACCAAACATTGACCTGTGTTGTTATAAATTGTATGACGAATAACCGTATGACTGATGGGAGGTAGTCATATATATTATAGTTGTTGTTGTTGTCATTATTATTATTATTATTATTATTATTATTATTATTATTATTATTATTATTAATTTTACATCATATACTATTATCTATATCATACTGTATCGTCTGTGTGTGTGTGTGTGAATAACATATTTGATAACATAATATCATATCCTATACTATACCAAACCATATTAACACACCATATAATCTAATATTCTTTTTTTTTTTTTCTTTCAGGTGAACAACAGAAACAGATCAATCCTTGGATTAAAACTAACCCTCTCAGCGTCCTCAAAGGAGCTGATGTGAACAACACTCGACTCAGTATCACTGAATCAGGTTTCTACTACATTTACAGCGAGGTTTACTTCAGAATCTTTACAAGCAACGGCATGAAGCTGCCAAACGTCCTGGGTCACCAGGTTTTCCGCTACAGCGTCAACGTTCCCAACGACGGAATAGAAAAGCTGCTGCAGTCAGCACAGACCACCACGGAAGATAAAAATCGCAACGTCTACCTCCACAGCAGCCACGCAGGGGGGGTGTTTAAGCTTGATGACGGAGACCAGTTGTATGTAACGATATCCCATCCGTTACTTATTATTCGTGATCCTGACCTGACCTTTTTGGGGGTCATCAAATTGAATGGGTAAACCATTAAATAAATAAGTAAATATTTAAATAAGTAAATAAATAATAAATAATAGTAAAAATGATATTAAGACTCCCAAAACCTCATCAAGAAAATTATCGAGCTACTTTAACTGGGAAATAATGCCACATTTATAAGGTCAAGGTCGTCCAGCAGTGAAATGATTGGTGTAACAGTTCAAGTGGTTGGTTACTGTTACGTTTGAAAAGCCCGGGTAAATAAACAGCTGGAGTTGAGAGTTGGGAGTCAGATTCACATTATTTATTTATTTATTTATAGAATTTGTTTTGTTTTGTTTTTTTTACTCGTTTCTGGCAGATTAGGATAGTTAAATTAATTCAAAATAATAATAATAATAATAATAATAATAATAATAATATATTTATTTTATACGCGTTTTAAGAACACCGTGACATTTAATATAACTCACACAACAAATGCGACTTTGAGAGGCGACGTTAAAACTACACGCATGAAAAACGCTATCAATACAAGGCAGGTGTACGTATTTGTTTGTTAGAAACGTGACTTGGACTTCGTTCAAAATGTTATCTCATCTTGAAATGTGCTGTGTTGTTGTCAGATAATACCTTGGTTTTTCCTTGGCAAGTCAAAAGATCAGGTAGTAAGATACCTGTACAGGTAAGGGGATTTTCCAGGTGTAATAAACTTGCAAGGGATGATCACATTAAAAAGTGGTGCCTCTTTGATGCGGTATTAGAATCTATCGAACAAGTATTCCTTGTTTCAGTTTTCTTTTCTTTTTAAATTAAAGTTGTTTTAATCAACTGGTTTTTAAATGCATCTGTAAAAATGTATTTTTAATATAACCATGCAGATATATCAATCAGGTAAAAAAGCTCTGTTGTGAAATGCCCCATTGTTTTTGTAAATACTTGTTATACGTGCTGTGAGTAGTTTTTGTTTTTATTCCTTGTATTTATTTTTGTAAATCATATTTTGTAAACTGTACCATTGACAGTAAAATTAAAGTAAAAATAAAGAATTAAAAACAAAAAAATTTACCTGGTTTTGATTATGTTGTTCTGTATTAAATTCTGCATATGCTGATTTATATTGATTTATAATGCTTTTAAATGTTGCTGAAAAAGACGGAATTTTCCGACATTGTTTTTGTTCTCTTGATATAACTGACATCTTCTAACTTGCATAGATTGTTTTTAATGTAAGAAATTATCACTGAAACGTTTGACACAGTATAAAGTTTAGAGTTTAGAGTTTTGCAAGCGGCCTCTGTTTAGTCAGAATAATACGATGATTCAAAATCTGTTATTATTATGCAACCATTTAGATAGTTTCTTGTCTGAGTTTTATTAACACAGGCCCGATCCTGTCGTTAACGACGTCGTTTATTAAAGTATTCTGTAACCAAGCACGACATGCTCTGCGCATTCTGCGTACTTCAGGAAAAATTAAAAATTTAAAAAACGAAAGCTAATAATCTCTAGCATCATCTACTAACAGTTCCCGGTTATGAAATTTTGGTCTTCGTTTTTTTGACAATATTCTTTAATTTGTCAGCCATGATTACTTTTTAAAAGCTATTAATCCATGAGATAAGACAAATTTTGATACCAGACAGATCCAGTATGTATATGGGTAAAATAGATCCAATAAGTAAATGAGAGGGGTGTGGAAAAAATATCTGACTAAATTTACCTGGTTTTGTTAATGTTGTTCTATATAAAATTCTGCATATACTGATTTATAGTTATTTATAATGCTTTTACTAAAATCAGTAAATGCTGTCGAGAAATGCGGAATTTTCCGACTGTTTATTCGAAAAGTGAGCTGAAAAGGGACATAACTCGTTAAATCATGTTTCTAAATTAATCGATACTGTTTATATATGTATATTAGAATGTATGTATTCATGAGTGTGTGCATGTGTGTGTGCGTGAGTGTATATGTCTCTGTGTATGTGTGCGTGATTATTCGTCATTAATGTAAGCATCCATTCTGCATATTTTATACATTTCTGTGGAAAATATTTAATTTAAAAAAAAAAAATAATAATAATAATAATAATAATAATAATAATAATAATAATAATAATAATGATGATGATAGTTGTTTTTTTTTTGTTAAGAAAAGATTGCTAATAATCATAATAAAAAATGAGGTATGACTAACACGGTTTCATACGAGTACAGCTTTTCAAATTCGTCCGGGACACGTGACTAGGTGGTGTCCTTTTCGGGGAAACCCAAATGAGTCATAATAATAAATATGAATCCTAGGAAAAAACATTTTCTCGAACCCGTTGTTAGGTCTTTTATTTCTGTTTTGAAAAGAAATTTTAGCCTTCTTTCTTTTTTGTACTCAGTGTGTTCAATATTTCACAAGAAAACGACAGCCGCTTGGCGTTCTGTTATGTAGTAATATTTCACATAACAGGCAAGTGAAAAGTCGAGGAATAATTGTACAGCAAAATGAACTGTGTGATATCAAATAAAAACTCCGACATTTTCAAGTGTGAAAGTCACTTCTTGGTCTTTCTCACGTTACGATGCATACTTTCTGTGTTAACAACAGACAAAATCCAGTGACTCTGAGTTTTTCACTAGTTCTGTATATTTTGATATTTTTATTTCTTAGTCTTTTTCGAGGGGAAAGGGAATGTTAAAATTATCCAAATTGATCGCCGTTTGTTATTATTATTATTATTATTATTTTTAAAATCATTATTATTTTATTTATTTATTTATTTATTATTATTATTATTATTATTATTATTATTATTATTATTTTATTTATTTATTAATTTATTATTATTATTATTATTATTGTTATTATTATTATTATTATTATTATTATTATTATTATTATTATTATTATTATTATTTATATAGTAAACCTTACCTAAGTCGTCCCCTTAGCGAAAGTCCTGATTTTCTGCTACGTTATTTCCAATAAAATATCCTTGTCTAAGTCGTCAAATCTAAGCTGTCCCCTTACTTGGGAGAAACACAAAGCGCAGTTAATTTCTAGCTCTAAGTCATCAGTAGAAAGTACCTCGGCACCTACTTTTATTGATAATCACCTGACATACCTGTGTATGGGTAGGTTGAATTAACATATTATTTAGGGAAGCTCACTATAGTGACTTTTCAGAGTACAAAATGGCGACTATCGGAACAGACGGCTAATAATCAATTCTTTAAAACGATACATGAAATAATCAAGTTTTGTGAAGCCAACCCTAGCGGTAAAACGGGTCTGAGGGCGGAGATATTTACTGGGTATTTTTGTTTGTTTGTTGTTTGTTTTTTTCTATTTTCTTGATGTCTTTTACTCATCCGCGTACATTATTATTATTATTATTATTATTATTATTATTATTATTTTCAGTGTTTCTAATAGCAACTGTATCGGGTAATTGTATTTTTTGTGTTGTAGTTATTTTAATTATATTTATGTGTCTAAATTCTTCTACGTAATAAAAACCAAGGAGGTAAATAAATAAATAAAAACGAGAAGTTTACAGCCAGAGTTTATGAAGCAGTTGATTTCCTTACAGATTAAAACCAGTTACTTCTCTTATTACAGTTATTTGTATTACCAAACGAACAGGAGAGCTAGAATTACCCAGCAGTACGCATGCGCATGAAATAACTTTTTCGCGCGTAGAAATACACAGGCTGAGCGTTGTATCAGCATTTATAGCAGTATCTGAAAAGCAGACGTTAGGCTTTTAGGCGCCGATTTCTGGATAGCGTTCACGACCTGCGGAAAATAAAAACATTGCAAGAAAACGATCGAAAAGGTAAATAATTTGAATTTTGCTTTAGAATTCATTGCATTCTTTGTCCTATTTTCGTCGGCTATGCTAACAAAGACTTCACACTGTTGTTAGTTGCGGTAGTTGCATTTGTCACCAATATTGTAGAAGAAACAGTTGTTGTTGTACCAGCAGTTCTGGGGATTATGCAGATGAGATAGTCATGGTAACGAGAAAGATACTTGTAAACACAAAGTATTGCACACATTGCAATCTCGAATATACAAAAAACTAAGTGGTAGTAGTACGAGCAGTAGCAGTAGTACTAGTGGTAGTAGTAATAGTAGAAGTAATAGTAGGTATATTAGTGGAATTGTTGTAACAGTGTGGTTACCATAGTAGAAAAGTGATTTTTAATAAAAAATAGTTCACTGAAGAGACGATCAATCATCAATTAACCAGGAATACAAAATCTGACATTTTTGTTTTAATCGTTCACGGATGGCTAGAAAAATTTCTTTCTTCCTCCTAAACTTTAATCACAATTGTTATCTACGTGTACATCAAGACAAAATATTATTGCTTGTTTTTTCTTTTGTTCATTATGCACGACATGCCTAACATTACAAAGTAAAATAAAATGTAAAGTTTGTTAAATTATTCTTCATATTAGTTTGACATTAAAGAGCATTTCAAGTTATGAAGTTATAATTGCTTTTTGATTATATTCAACACTGTTAGATAATCTGAAAAACTTTCTTTCATTTAATACTGCTACAGTTGTGATACATTTTAACAGTTAATAATGGTTATGTAACATGTGTGGTTGTCTTTGTGCGTGTGTGTGTGTGTGTGTGTGTTTGTGCGTGTGCGTGTGCCTCGAAATAGCCAACGACACTGGTAGTAAATTATAAGAGGGAACATTTAAAATTCAGTTAAAGAAAAAACCAAAAGGAAAAAAAAATAAATAAAAAATAGAAAAAAATTAAAAATTAAGTAAATAAATAAAACGAAACACAAAACAAAACGAAAAAACAACAAGAAAACATAATAATAAAAATGAAATAAATAATACATGTCGTAATTAAAGGAAATTTGAAAATGGAGTTCCCGGTCGGGTGTATGATGTCACTTCTGTGTTATTTTTCCTTTGAATTGTGAAACTTATTCAATTTAAAGTCTGATCATGGTTTATTCCAAGAAATTCACAAACTGAAAGTTGCTAGTAGTTCACAACTATCAAACACACATAATAATACAGCAGGTAATATTTATTTAATCTCTGTTTATTTATTTTTTTAATTTATGTTTATTTAGTTATGTATTCATTCATTTTGTTTAATATTTCATTATTCAGCTTGTTTAAGATCTGTGAAGCGAGCTTTGTTTACTTTCCGTGTCTGTTTTTCTACAGTTCAGTATAGTTTAGCATTTGAAAGGTTGCTTTCCACTCATGTTCATTATCACTATGTTTTATTTTTTTGACGATGGAAGCTAAAATTTCGAGGGTTTGGGTGGTTTTTTTGGTCGTTCATTATTATCATTATTATTATTATTATTATTATTATTATTATTATTATTATTATTATTATTATTATTATAATTAGTGTTATTATTATTTTTTTATTTTTTTTATTATTGCTGTTATTATTATTATTTTAATTATTATTTATTTATTTGTTGAAACTCGCAAGTAGTTCACGATTGAATGAAACAAATTATTTTTATTTATTTACTTATTTGATATTTATTTATTTATTTATTCATTCATTTTGTTTAAAATTTCATTATTCAACTTGTTTAGAATCTATGATGCGAGCTTTAAAAATTGTCTACTTAAATTCATTTGTATAAGTGAAGTGAGCTTTTGATTTTGTATACTTAAACCATTAGTTTATATCATTCCTTTATTGGCAAATTAATCTTTTAAAACTTTAAAAACGAAACTGGAAATGTTGTTTAGTAGAAAAATGAAAGTAAATAATTAGTACATATATAAGTACAACAAAAATAAATAAATAAATCTAATAATAATAATTACAATAATAAATCAAAATTATTTAAATAAAAAGATAACTTGTGTGTGTGTGTTTTTATAGGTGCGAGTGTGCGTGCGCGAATGTTACACATTCAGTTTTGTCCAAGTTTTTATTTTGTTTTCAGTGTATTTTATTTTGCTGCGACTGATATCACCGTATAAGAAAATGTCGTCAGCGTATTCTGGCCTGACCTTTGACAGGGAAACCAAACATCACTACGACCTCGAAAAATTGATTTCGCAGAAGAAACGAAGTTCCTCTTTCGGTTTAAAACGTCGCTTCTTTCCAGTTTACCTGTGTATAATCATCAGTTTCCTTGCACTCTCCCTTTCTCTTTTTGGTTTTATCAAAGACTATTGGTTCACAAATCCCGAGAACAGGAAATTAGAAGTCGCCTGCATTCCATGTGCGTACCTGCTAAAAACGCAATTTCGGGAAGACGATCCGGATGTAAAAATAATCATCAAATATGGAGAAAAGACCTGCTGCGCACGCACACCTGCACGGATGCAACAGATGATTAACGAGGTGAGTTGGGATTTGCTAACTGGGTATAGATCATTGTAGGTACATAACTGTATTCGCTGCTGGTTCTAGTATTGGTATTATTACAGCTGATCCTACTATTCCTAATATTTAAAAGGAGCTACCGTGCCACAGCAAACACTACTGTACTACTACTACTGCTGTTACAACAATCCTCATTACTGCTGCAGCAACAATTGTTAATTACTGTAACACCATTGCCACAATTACTACGTCTACTAAGTTAACAGGTATAAAATATACTGTGAAAGTGGACTAGAGAGATTTTTAAAATTATTATTAACTATAAACAATGGTCATACATATTAAATAAATTTAAAATCAATCAATCAAGCAATCTATCAATCAAATAAATATATAAAATATAAAAATATAAAAAATAGAAAGAAAGAAAATGTACGATGTTGGGTTTCAGACTTCAAACAACCAACAAAAAGAAAGAAATAAAATAATGAAAAAAAAAAATAATAATGACAACAAATAATGAAAGAAAGAGAAAAACAAAAAAGGAAAGTCCTATTCAGAATGAAATACATCTAAAAAGGAAAGAGAGATAAATACAGGCACCTGGGTTATATTGCTTTGACCAAGGAATAACACTTCAGAAAAAAAAAGAAAAAATTGTTATGGATTTTACACATTTAGAAGAAAAAAACATTTACAATTTGACTTAAATAAATTTTGGGATTTGTCTTACTGGTCAGTAAAGAGTAAAAAAACTAAATACAAAATCCCCTCCAGATTCCCTCAGATCTCCAAAATGGCTCATGAAGTTATGTGTACCAGTGAATGAAATCAAATGCATATATGTTATTGATATTAGAAATTCTTGACTGATAAAATTATTGTGAATTTCGTTTCCAACGAATATATCAAGATGCTATGATGAACTTTGATCTGTATGAATTTGATCAAATATGACACTTAAATGCTCTTTGATAGTCGACTTTTGAATAATTAATTAAGACTTTCTTTCCCAAAACATGTGAATATCTATCAGGATATTCAGATTATGTTCCCAGGACAAGCGTCCTTGGACCCTCTTGAATACAAAATCACAGGTAAGATGGTCGACTGATTGACAGACTTTGGAAACCGGCAAATGGGAAAATCATCCAGTCAGAAGGGTTGTGAGTGTTTTCAAACATTATCTGCCATATCTGAAAAGCAAAAGTGAAAGTAAATAAAATATTTATCATGGAAAAGCGAAAGCAGAATATTGTCTTCACTGAAAATGAAAGTAGAATATTGTCTTCATTGAAAATGAAAGATTATCATCTTTTTGAAACGTGAAAGTAGATTATCTTCATCGAAAGAGAAAAATTATTGTCTTTTCGAAAAGTGAAAGATTATTAAATTTTCATCACTAGATTTGCTCAAATTTCTTTTCATTTAATTACAACAAATTTAATGCTCAATTTTATTTTTCCAGGTTTTCATCACTGATTAAATAAATATTTAATGATTTATATTAGTTATTTTTATTTGCTGTTGATGTAATTTTGTTGTTCTTTGTTCATTTTTTCCTCACACAAGAAACCCCCCCCAAAAAAAACACACAAAAAGAAAACAAAAAACAACAACAAAGAACAAAACTTGTATCAGCTTGTCTTGCTGTGTGTATGCGTGTATGAACACATTAATACTGTTGATTCAAGGATAAAGCATGTGTTTAATATTTTGTTTATTGCTGTTATTTTATGTGTTACATGTTTTTAAATAAAACAATATTTTATGAGTTTTTTATTTTATATTATCTGAAATGTTGTCTTTTTCTTTCTTTTTCTTTTTTCTATATAATTTTTTTTAATTGATTTTCTTTTTCGCTTTAGGCTTTTAACAAAAGAACTGCACAGCTGGATGATAAAGGTATCTATCTTTGTTGCTGATTTCTACACTTGTAATAGAGTAGGGTTCTGGTAATTTCGTTGTTAATGTTTAATTTTAAATCTATTTGTCCTTTTAAATACTGAACACTAAATAGCTATGGCTGAAGTTTATGTAAAGAAATACTGCAAAAACAGAACAAAAAGAAAACAAACTAAACAAAAAAAATTAAGAAGAAGAAGAAGAAGAAGTAGCAGTAGAAAAAAGAAAAGAAACAATAACATCACACAATTATCGATTGAGTTATATGTTTGTTTTTTGTTTACTGGTTTGTTTGTTCATTCATTAATTGATTTTTTTCAACAAGAGAAGTACCGAAAAACATTTCCCAATGACTTAACAAAGTTGGATACAGATAATATCAATATTCAACCTTTAATTCTATTGATCTCAGTATTTGTTTAAATTTTTCTGGAACAAGCCTGCGGGCGACTGATGTGCCCGCGGTTACCGTGTTGGGAATCCCTCACCTAGATAACAGATTAACAGTGTTAGTAACACTGGCATGTTTTCACAACATACCTCGTACACAATAAACCTCTGTGTATATATATATCTCCCAGTAGTCATATCGTCAGTAGTCATACCATTTGGAAAGCAGTCAACTAGTCTTGACTGGGTCTCACTGCTCAGTGTTGTAATCACAACTCCGGTGGACATCATGTGTTCATGGTTACTCCAATTATACGGAGATGTCGCTCTTAAAAAGGAGAAGGACTTTGAAGGAGACATGTTTTGATATAGCAACGGATGTCATGTTGTGACTGCTGATGGCCACCCTTTCCTGTTGACTACTGATGCAGATAAGACAACACTGATCAACAGCTTCGTGCTTTGCAGTCGCCCGACACGATCTACTCGGACGGCACCTTTTCTTCATTTGCTGAACTCTGGGATCATGCCAGGACCGATTCATCCACATACGCGCTAGTACACGCCTTGCTGCCCTCCCCCCCCCCACAGATAGCCACCTACTGCAGACTGTTCAGTCAACTCAACACAAAGTTCAGGCACGACTCATCCTAACTCTTGACCCTCCTACAGTCCAGACAGACTTGAGTTGGCTGCCGTTCGTGCTGTTGAGAGTTAGTTTCCTAACGCCGAGGTCAAGAGCTGTTACTTCCATCACTGTCAGGCGTTGTGGAGGAAGGTGCAGGACCTGGGACTTGCAGTGCAGTACAAGGAAGCTCCTCCCAGTGGATCCGCAGGGCTGCCAGACTAACTCTTCTACCACAAGACAAAATTCAGGACGCATGGATTGAAACCATGGAGCTGACACCAAATGTTCCTCGTTCATTGACTGGATTGATGATGATGCTCGCTTCCCCCTGACGGTCTGGAACCACCACGAGACCAGTGGACCAAGCACGAACAACAATCTGGAAAGATTCCACAGCCGGCTCAACAAAGCTATGCCCCACTACCACCCGAACATCTGGCAATTTGTGGACATTATCAAGAAGATCGAGTGTGCAGACAGAACCAAGATTTCCCAAGTTCACTTTGGACCTGTTCTTCCATCCCGCAAACGTGTGTACACAGAGATGGAAAACAGACTCAAACATCAATTGCAGCAGAGAGTCAAAACGCTCCTTCAGTTCTTAGATGCTGTAGGCTATCAACTGAAACTTAAGTGGTCAACTTATCTGGATGAACTAAAATGTATAAATAATTATAAGCCTTTCTTTCATTTACTTATTGTCGGTAGTCAATATACAATATACAACAGTGTGGAATCATACCATTTTTATCTGGGTACCGGGCAGAGGATTCAGTGTGCACCAAACATTGACCTGTGTTGTTATAAACTGTATGACAAATTAGCGTATATGACTGATGGGAAGTAGTCATATATATTATAGTTGTTGTTGTTGTTGTCATTATTATTATTATTATTAATAATAATAATTTTACATCATATACTATTATCTATATCATACTGTATCGTCTGTGTGTGTGTGTGTGAATAACATATTTGATAATACAATGTCATATCCTATACTATACCAAACCATATTAACACGCCATATAATCTAATATTCTTCTCTTTTTTTTTTTTCCTTTCAGGTGAACAACAGAAACAGATCAATCCTTGGATTAAAAGTAAGCCTCTCAGCGTCCTCAAAGGAGCTGCGGTGAACAACACTCGACTCAATATCACTGAATCAGGTTTCTACTACATTTACAGCCAGGTTTACTTCAGAATCTTTGTAGGCAACGGCATGAAGCTGCCAAACGTCCTGGGTTACCAGGTTTTCCGCTACAGCGACAACGTTCCCAACGACGGAATAGAAAAGCTGCTGCAGACAGCACAGACCATCACGGAAGATACAAATCGCAACGTCTACCTTCACAGCAGCTACGCAGGGGGGGTGTTTAAGCTTGATGTCGGAGACAAGCTGTTTGTAAAGATATCCCATCCGTTATTTATTATTCGTGATCCTGACATGACCTTTTTGGGGGTCATCAAATTGAATGGGTAAACCATTAATTAAATAAGTAAATAAGTAAATAAATAATAAATAATAGTAAAAATAATAAGAAGAAAAGGAAATAGTAACAACAATAACAAAATAAAATTTCAAATTTTAATGTTAACTATGTAGAATATGTTACAGATATTAAGACTCCCAAAACTTCATCAAGAAAATTATAGAGCTACTTTAACTGGGAAATAATGACACATTTATAAGGTCAAGGTCGTCCAGCAGTGAAATGATTGGTGTAACAGTTCAAGCGTAAAGAGCTGTTTGCAGTGTTTTGTTGTTTTTTCCGCTTGTCGACGTTACAAGTTTTGTGTTGTAATTTATATTTTATTAAATTTATATTTATATTTTTTAGATAAAAATTGTATAATAATAATAATAATAATAATAATAATAATAATAATAATAATAATAAAATTAAAAATCGTCAATTTCGGTATGAGGCATAGGCCTGATTTATATTTTATTAAATTTATATTGATATTTTTTTAAATAAAAAATTGTGTAATAATAATAATAATAATAATAAAAATAATAATAATAATAATAATAATGAAAAAAACATTGTAATAAAGTAAATATTAATGTGTCAAAGTTGTTTCAAATATTCAACTGTGTCAGATATTATCCTTGTCTGCGTTCGTTTATGTCTTCTGATCGTAGATAAACAGTGTCACATATATTTTAAGTTCTCTTGATGTCAAATACTTTATGTGGAGTGCTCATTTTAACGTTTTATTGTTGTAAATATCAGTACTGTCATAGAAAATAGATACAAAACCATACCCAAGCCCAATCTAAAATATTTTAACTTTCTTTTTCAATATTAGAGAAGCATGGCGAAAATAGATAGGTTAATCTATGAATACTTTTTCATTAACTAAATTTCTTTTCGGTATATACACTACAGATATTTTATTATATATTTATAACCTTCAGACTATCTAGTTTCTATATATAAAATAGAGAGAAGATAAAATAACAACAAATATTAACTAAATATGCATAACAATTATAATCTGTTAATAAACTAACGTTAACTAGCAATATTTTCAGAAAATAAAAGTTTTGGTTTGTCCCGTTCTGTTTTTATACTGTCATTAAGCAGTATGATGTGTGGTACTAACGAACTATTGTTTGAATATGTACAAAATTATTTTAAGTCGAGATTCACTTAAATAATATGGCTGCGTTTTATTTTATAACAAAATTATATTTTAAATAAAAATTTTGAATGGTACGCATGTTGATTTGTTATGTATGTATCTATTTGTCTATGTATGTATATATATATATATATATATATACATATGTATATATTATGGATATGGGTAAAATAGATCCAATAAGTATATGGGGGGAAAAAAAGAAAACGACATTTGACTAAATTTACCTGGTTTTGTTAATGTTGTTCTATATAAAATTCTGCATATGCTGATTTATAGTTATTTATAATGCTTTTACTAAAATCAGTAAATACGGAATTTTCCGACTGTATATTCGACAAGTGAGCTGTTTCACAGCATATCATGAACATTTATCTTTTGTCTGTGTCAGAAAAGTTTTCCAGATTTAAGCAGAGGGAGTTAATGTAATCAGAATGTTATCAATATTATAACACTGTCATAGTGAAACATTTAAGTATAAACAATAAACAGGATAAAACACCCACTGCACTTTAAACAACAAGCGGACAAGTAAACACTGGTTAAAAACTGCCTACGTCACAGTTAACAGAAACAGACAGTCTATAATCCGATCTACCAACACAGTGAACAATTTAAAATGTAAAACACACGACAGAAGTTTCATAAATTATTACGGCACAAAGAAATATATAAATTAAACACATAACAAAGAAATATCCACTGAGGTGATTACGTAACCGATTAAGAAAAGTTTTAATAAAAGGCTGAGTAATGCAGATGTTAAACCCTGCAACAGACGCGCCCGCTGACCTGTCAGAAAGCGTGCCCGTCGTAGACGTGCTTCACAACAGCTTGCTCTTATTAGCACGATAATTTCTTTGAAGTTTGAAGACGTTAAACAGTCAAATTTAATCAAACCTACGAACATCTCGTGTGTAGTAAACAAAATAACGACACTGTGATTCTCTTTACTACAGCAGATTTCAAACGACATCGTAACGACAAGGAAACAATACTTTCGGCTAACAGTCGGTAACTCAGTCGTTATGTTGTCGTTCGAGTCATTATATGAGTCGTTATGATCTCACGACCGACATCTTCGGGAATATGGCCCCTGAAGTGTTATAAAAGGTAACGCACACACACGCACACACACACACACACACACACATACACACACACACACATACGCAAGAACGCGCGCGCGCGCGTTACTATAGCATCTAAAATTACAGGTGATAAACAGAATCTGAGGCTGCAGGAAAAAGAGAAGGTGGTAATGGTAGTCTAAGAGTACTAGAAGTAGCAGTGATAGTAATAGTAGTCGTGGTAACGGTAGTAGTAGTAATTGGTGTAGTAGTAGTGGTAATGTTAAAAGTAGTTGTAGTAGTAGTACTGCTGGTAATGGAAGTAGTAGTTGTAGTAACAGTGGAAATGGTAGTAGTAGCAGCAGTCGAAGTGATAGTAATCGTAGTACAGTAGTAGTAGCAGCAGCAGCAGTAGTGTTGGTGATAGTCGCAGCAGTAGCAGCATTTGTACTTTTGGTAGAAGTAATAGTAGTAATAATACTGGTAGTGGTGGTAATCGTATAGTAGTAGTACTTATTGCTCTTGTAGTTGTTGTCGTTGTTATTACAACTGTCTTAGTATCAGTCGTAGTAGTAGTGATGTTGGTGGCTGTCATATTATTATTATTAGTAGTAGTAGTAGTAGTAGAATTACTTGTATTAATAGTATTAGTAGTAACAGTAGTAAAAGTAGTATTAGTTATATTAATGATGTTATAAGTAGTAGTGATATTAATATTAGTAATAGCAGTAGTAGTTATAGCAGAATATATGTAGGAGCATGTAGATTTCCCGAAAGGTATTTTTTTATTATTTATTTATTTATTTAATTATTTATTTTAAATTAGTGTTAAAATTTTATATATTGCAAATATATAATACATTATATTATCTATAGTAATATATCGATCATTTTGTACATAATTCATTTATGACGGAGAGAGAGAGAGAGAGAGAGAGAGAGAGAGAGAGAGAGAGAGAGAGAGAGAGAGAGAGAGAGAGAGAGAGAGAGAGAGAGAGAGAGAGAGAGAGAGATTCAATCATTAAGATTTTTGTTATCTCTTGGAATAAATAAATAAATAAATAAGTTATGAATTTATTCATCTTTTAAAATAAATAAATAGATAAGTTATGAAATTAATCATCATGGTTCATTTAAAATAAATAAAACTAACTGGACTAAACAGTTTATCACAATTGAAGGGACATAACTCGTGAAATCATGTTTCTAAATTAATCGAAAGTTTTAAATTGTTTGAATGTATCACAGGTATATAACTATGTATGTATGTGCAAAAGTAGGTATACAGTTATGAAAAAAGAAAACATTTGTTATTCAAACAAAAAAAGCTAATATAAAAATACATGCATTTTTATTAATTTAAATAAAATATGGTTAATGACACTCAAAATAAGAAAAATGAGTCCAACTAATTTAATGTTTACTAAATTCACTGATGTGATACTACTGTATACCTACTTTTTTAATCCCCTGTATATATAGATGTGTGTACATATATATATATATATATATATATATAAATGTGTGTGTGATTATTTGTCTCTAATGTTAGCGTACATTCAGTATAGTTTATAAATTACTGTTGAAAATATTTAATTTAAAAAAATAGTAAATTTAAAAAACTCCACATAATAATAATAATAATAAGAATAATAATAATAATAATAATAATAATAATAATAATAATAATAATAATAGTCATTTTGTTTGTTTTTCTTTTTAAGAAAAGATTGCTGTTAGTAATAATAAAAATGAGGATTTATCACAGAGACAAGACTGACACGGTTTCATACGAGTACAGCTTTCCAAATTCGTCCGGGACACGTGACTAGGTGGTGTCGTTTTCGAAGAAACGCAAACGAGTCATAATAATAAATATGAATTCTAGAAAAAAACATTTTTGCGAACCCGTTGTTATATCTTTTATTTATGTTTTTTGAAAAGAAATTTTAGCCTTCTTGCTTTTTTGTACTCAGTGTGTTTAATGTTTCACAAGAAAACGACAGCCGCTTGGCGTTCTGTTATGTAGTAATAGTTCACATAACAGGCAAGTGAAAAGCCGAGGAATAATTGTACAGCAAAATGAACTGTGTGATATCAAATAAACACTCCGACATTTTCAAGTGTGAAAGTCACTTCTTGATCTCTCTCACGTTACGATGCAAACTTTCTGTGTTAACAACAGAAAAATCCAGTGACTCTTACTTGGGAGAAACACAAAGCGCAGTTAATTTCTAGCTCTAAGTCAGCAGTAGAAAGTACCTCGGCACCTACTTTTATTGATAATCACGTGACATACCTGTGTATGGGTAGGTTGAATTAACATATTATTTAGGGAAGCTCACGATAGTGACTTTTCAGAGTACAAAATGGCGACTAGCGGATCAGACGGCTAAGAATCAATTCTTTAAAAAGATACATGAAATAATCAAGTTTTGTGAAGCCAACCCTAGCGGTAAAACGGGTCTGAGGGCGGAGATATTTACTGGGTATTTTTGTTTGTTTGTTGTTGTTGTTTTTTTCTATTTTCTTGATGTCTTTTACTCATGCGCGTACATTATTATTATTATTATTATTATTATTATTATTATTATTATTTTCAATGTTTCTAATAGCAACTGTATGGGGTAATTGTATTTTTTGTGTTGTAGTTATTTTAATTATATTTATGTGTCTAAATTCTTCTACGTAATAAAAACCAAGGAGGTAAATAAATAAATAAAAACGAGAAGTTTACAGCCAGAGTTTATGAAGCAGTTGATTTCCTTATAGGTTAAAATCAGTTACTTGTCTTATTACAGTTATTTTTATTACCAAACGAAGAGGAGAGCTATAATTACCCAGCAGTACGCATGCGCATGAATAACTTTATCGCGCGTATAAATAGACACGCTGAGCGTTGTATCAGCTTTTATAGCAGTATCTGAAAAGCAGACGTTAGGCTTTTAGGCGCGTTCACGACCTGTGGAAAAGGGTGTGGAGCTGATTTTTAATTTGTGAAAAATAAAAACATTGCGGTCATCGATTATTGCAAGAAAACGATCGAAAAGGTAAATATATTTGAATTTTGCGTTAGAATTAATTATACTCTTTGTCCTATTTTCGTCGGCTATGTTAACAAAGACTTCAGACTGTTGTTAGTTGCGGTAGTTGCATTTGTCACCAATATTGTAGAAGAAACAGTTGTTGTTGTACCAGCAGTTCTGGGGATTATGCAAATGAGATAGTCATGGTAACGAGAAGGATACTTGTAATCACAAAGTGTTGCACACATTGCAATCTCGAATATACAAAAACTAAGTAGACACGTAGAAGTAGTAGTAGTAGTGGTAGTAGTAGCAGTAGTAGCAGTAGTAGCAGTAGTAGTAGTGGTAGTAGTAATAGTAGAAGTAGTAGTAGGTATATTAGTGGAATTGTTGTAACAGTGTGGTTACCATAGTAGAAAAGTGATTTTTAATAAAGATAGTTCACTGAAGAGACGATCAATCATCAATTAACCAGGAATAAAAACTCTTACATTTTTGTTTTAATCGTTCACGGATGACTAGAAAAATTTCTTTCTTCCTCCTAAACTTTAATCACAATTGTTATCTACGTGTACATCAAGACAAAATATTTTGCTTGTTTTTCTTTTGTTCATTATGCACGACACGACTAACATTACAAAGTAAAATGAAAATTTATTTAATTTTTAATTTTTTTTAAATTTTTGTTTTGTTTTTTTGGTATCATTTTGGTTTTTGTTCTTTATCTGAATTTTAAATGTTCACTCTTTAGTTTTACTACCAGTGTCGTTGGTTATTTCGAGGCACACGCACACACACGCACAGAGAAAGACAACCACACATGTTACATAACCATTATTAATTGTTAAAATGTATCACAACTGTAGCAGTATTAAATGAGAGAAAGTTTTTCAGATTATCTAACAGTGTTGAATATAATCAAAAAGCAATTATAAACTTCATAACTTGAAATGCTCTTTAATGTGAAACTAATATGAAGAATAATTTAACAAACTTTACGTTTCATTTTACTTTGTAATGTTAGTCATGTCGTGCATAATGAACAAAAGAAAAACAGTTCATATCATTCCTTTATTAACAAATTAATCTTTGAAAACTTTAAAACGAAACTGGAAATGTTCTTTAGTAGAAAAATGAAAGTAAATAATTAGTACATATATAAGTACAACAAAAATAAATAAATCAATCTAATAATAATAATTACAATAATAAATCAAAATTATTTAAATAAAAGATAATTTCTGTGGAAACCGGCAAATGGCACACTTTAACGTCTTTTTACGTACCAGCTGACAAAGAACTGTTTTGTATGTAATATCCAGTTTATTCAGATATCAAATATCAGGTATGTCGAGAAGTGGTAATGGCTACATATCAAATTCAGTCTGTTAAATATGACATAAGCAGTATATCTAAATAACAGACGCGATGAAATGGATTTCTATTTATTTTTATTTTTGTCTTTTTGTCTCTCTGTTTTGTTTTCTGTGTAATGCATCCAGAACGTGAAATTAGATTAATATCCTTGTCTCTGTCGTTGTTCATATATATATGTAGTTTCTTATGGAATAAAACATTGATCTATTGGAATAAATAAATAAATAAGTAAGTTATGAATGTATTCATCTTTGTTCATTTAAAAAAATAAACTATCTCGACTGAACAGTTTATCACAGTTGAAGGGACATAACTCGTGAAATCATGTTTCTAAATTAATAGATACTGTTTATGTATGTATATTAGAATGTATGTATTCGTCAGTGTGTGCATGTGTGTATGTGTGTGTGTGTGTGTGTATGTCTGTGTCTGTGTACATATATATGTGTGTGTGTGTGTTTGTGTGTTTGTGTTTTCATTCGTCATTAATGTAAGCATCCATTCTTTGAGAAGCCAGTCCTAGCGGTAAAACGGGTCTGAGGGCGGAGATATTTATGGATGACTTGTCTCTAAAAGGTTTAGTCACGTGATATCATTAGGCTGCTAGCGGGACTGGCGTTTTGCTTTACGGTCCGATTTGAGGATAGCTTTCGTAATCTCTAAAAAGGTACGTGTTTTATTGTTAATTTCTTGTAAACAAAAACAAATTTTAAAAAACAAAACTATTTCAGGCATCGATTATTGTATGAAAACGATCGATTAGGTAAATATATTTGAATTTTGCGTTAGAATTAATTATACTCTTGCGTTAGAATTAATTATACTCTTTGTCAGATTTTCGTCGGCTATGTTAACAAAGACTTCACACTGTTGTTAGTTGCGGTAGTTGCATTTGTCACTAATATTGTAGAAGAAACAATTGTTGTTGTACCAGCAGTTCTGGGGATTATGCAAATGAGATAGTCATGGTAACGAGAAAGATACTTGTAATCATAAAGTATTGCACACATTGCAATCTCGAATATACAAAAACTAAGTAGACACGTAGAAGTAGTAGTAGTAGTGGTAGTAGTAGCAGTAGTACTAGTGGTAGTAGTAATAGTAGAAGTAGTAGTAGGTATATTAGTGGAATTGTTGTAACAGTGTGGTTACCATAGTAGAAAAGTGATTTTTAATAAAAATAGTTCACTGAAGAGACGATCAATCATCAATTAACCAGGAATAAAAAATCTGACATTTTTGTTTTAATCGTTCACGGATGACTAGAAAAATTTCTTTCTTCCTCTTAAACTTTAATCACAATTGTTATCTACGTGTACTTCAAGACAAAATATTATTGCTTGTTTTTCTTTTGTTCATTATGCACGACACGACTAACATTACAAAGTAAAATAAAACGTAAAGTTTGTTAAATTATTCGGCATATTAGTTTGACATTAAAGAGCATTTCAAGTTATGAAGTTTATAATTGCTTTTTGAGTATATTCAACACTGTTAGATAATCTGAAAAACTTTCTCTCATTTAATACTGCTACAGTTGTGATACATTTTAACAATTAATAATGGTTATGTAACATGTGTGGTTGTCTTTCTCTGTGCGTGTGTGTGCGTGTGTGTGTGTGCGTGTGTGTGTGCTTGTGCCTCGAAATAACCAACGACACTGGTAGTAAATTATAAGAGGAACATTTAAAATTCAGTTAAAGAAAAAATCAAAATGATACCAAAAAAAAAAAAAAAAAAAAATTAAAAAAATTTAAAATTAAATAAATAAAACGAAAAACAAAACAAAACGAAAAAAACAACAACAAGAAAACATAATAATAATAAAAATAAAATAAATAATACATGTCGTAATTAAAGGAAATTTAAAAATGGAGTTCCTGGACGGGTGTATGATGTCACTTCTGTGTTATTTTTCCTTTGAATTGTGAAACTTATTCAATTTAAAGTCTGAGTGATCAAACACACGTAATAATATAGCAGATAATATTTATTTAATCTCTGTTTATTTATTATTTTATTTGTAGTATATTTAGTTATGTATTCATTCATTTTGTTTAATATTTCATTATTCAACTTGTTTAAGATCTGTGAAGCGAGCTTTGTTTACTTTCCGTGTCTGTTTTTCTACAGTTCAGTATAGTTTAGCATTTGAAAGGTTGCTTTCCACTCATGTTCATTATCACTATGTTTTATTTTTTTGACGATGGAAACTAAAATTTCGGTGATTTGTATTTTTATTTTTTGTTTTGTTGTTTCTTCTTCTTCATCTTCTACTTCTTCTTCTTCTTCTTCTTCTTCTTCTTCTTATTATTATTATTATTGTTATTTTAATTATTATTTATTTATTTGTTTATTATTGCTGTTATTATTATTATTTTAATTATTATTTATTTACTTGTTGAAACTCGCCAGTAGTTCACGATTGAATGAAACAAATTATTTTTATTTGTTTATGTATTCATTCATTTTGTTTAATATTTCATTATTCAACTTGTTTAAGATCTGTGAAGCGAGCTTTGTTTACTTTCCGTGTCTGTTTTTCTACAGTTCAGTATAGTTTAGCATTTGAAAGGTCGCTTTCCACTCATGTTCATTATCACTGTTTGTTATTTTTTTGAAAATGGAAACTAAAATTTCGGTGATATTTTTTCATTTTATTTTTTTGGAATGAAACAAATTATTTTTATTTATTTACTTATTTGATGTTTATTTATTTATTTATTCATTCATTTTGTTTAAAATTTCATTATTCAACTTGTTTAAAATCTATGATGCGAGCTTTAAAAATTGTCTACTTAAATTCATTTGTATAAGTGAAGTGAGCTTTTGATTTTGTCTACTTAAACCATTAGTTTATATCATTCCTTTATTAGCAAATTAATCTTTTAAAACTTTATAAACTAAACTGGAAATGTTGTTTAGTAGAAAAATGAAAGTAAATAATTAGTACATATATAAGTACAACACAGCAATAAATAAATAAATCTAATAATAATAATTACAATAATAAATCAAAATTATTTAAATAAAAAGATAATTTGTGTGTGTGTTTATATGGGTGCGAGTGTGCGTGCGCGAATGTTACACATTCAGTTTTGTCCAAGTTTTTATTTTGTTTTCAGTGTATTTTATTTTGCTGCGACTGATGTCACCGTATGAGAAAATGTCGTCAGCGTATTCTGGCCTGACCTTTGACAGGGAAAGCAAACATCACTACGACCTCACCAAAGTGATTCCGCAGAAGAAACGAATTTCCACTTTCGGTTTAAAGCGTCGCTTCATTCCAATTTACCTGTGTATAATCATCAGTTCCCTTGCCATTTCCCTTTCCCTTTTTGGTTTTATCAAGGACTATTGCTTCAAAAATGCCGTGAACAAGAAATTAGAAGTCGCCTGCATTCCATGTGCGTACCTGCTAACAACGCAATTTCGGGAAGACGATCCAGATGTAGAAATAATCATCAAAGATGGAAGAAAGACCTGCTGCGCACGCACACCTGCACGGATGCAACAGATGATTAATGAGGTGAGTTGGGATTTGCTAACTGGGTATAGATCATTGTAGGTATATAACTGTATTCGCTGCTAGTTCTAGTATTGGTATTATTACAGCTGATCCTACTACTACTACTACTTAAAAGGAAATACCATGCAACAGCAAACACTACTGTATTACTACTGCTGTTACAACAATCCTCATTACTGTTGCAACAACAACTACTAATTACTGTAACACCATTGCAACAATTACAACGTCTACTAAGTTAACAGGTATAAAATATACTGTGAAAGTGGACTAGAGGGATTTTAAAAATGATTATTAACTATAAACAATGGTCATACATATTAAATATATTTAAAATCAAATAAAATATCAAAAATATCAAAATATCAAAAATACAAAGAAAGAAAATGTACGATGTTGGGTATCAGACTTCAAGCAAACCAACAAAAAGAAGGAAAAAATAATGAAAAGAAAAAATAATAATAACAACAAATAATGAAAGAAAGAGAAAAACAAAATAGGAAAGTCCTATTCAGAATGATATACATCTAAAAAGCAAAGAAAGACAAACACAGGCACCTGGGTTGTATTGCTTTGTCCAAGGAATAAAACTTCAGAAAAAGAAAAAAACATTGTTTGTGATTTTAACCATTTAGAAGAAAAAAACATTGACAATTTAATTTAAATAAATTTTGGGATTTGTCTTACTGGTCATTGAAGAGTAAAAAAACTAAATACAAAATCCCCTCCAGATTCCCTCAGATCTCCAAAATGGCTCATGAAGTTATGTGTACCAGTGAATGAAATCAAATGCATATTTGTTATTGATATTAGAAATTCTTGACTGATAAAATTATTGTGAATTTCGTTTCCAACGAATATATCAAGATGCTATGATGAACTTTGATCTGTATGAATTTGATCAAATATGATACTTAAATGTTCTTTGATTGTCGACTCATGAATAATTAATTATGACTTTCTTTCCCAAAACAAGCAAATATCAATCAGGATATTTAGATTATGTTCCCAGGACAAGCGTGCTTGGACCCTCTTGGATAGAAAATCACAGGTAAGATGGTCGACTGATTGACAGACTTTGGAAACCGACAAATGGAAAAGTCATCCAGTCAGAAGGGTCGTGAGTGATTTGAAACATTATCTGCCATATCTGAAAAGCAAAAGTGAAAGTAAATAAAATATTCATCATGGAAAAAAGATATAATTTTGTTGTTCTTTGTTCTTTTTTTCCTCACATAAGAAAACCTTTTTTTCATTTAATTAAAAAAAAAAAAAATATTTATTGATTTATATTATTTATTTTTATTTGCAAAATAATTTTAAAAAAACAAAATAGAAAAGAAAAAACAAGAACAAACAAAGAACAAAACTTCTATCACTTTGTCTTGCTGTGTATATGAACACATTAATACTGTTGATTCAATGACAAAGCATGTGTTTAATATTTTGTTTATTGCTGTTATTTAATGTGTTACATGTTTTTAAATAAAAAAATATTTTTTGAGTTTTTTATTTTATATTATCTGAAATGGTGTCTTTTTCTTTTTTCTATATATTTTTTTTTAAATTGATTTTCTTTTTCACTTTAGGCTTTTAACAGAAGAATTGCACAGCTGCAAGATAAAGGTATCTATCTTTGTTGCTGATTTCTACACTTGTTATAGAGTAGGGTTCTGGTAATTTCGTTGTTAATGTTTAATTTTAAATCTATTTGTCCTTTTAAATACTGAACACTAAATGGCTATGCCTGAGGTTTATGTAAAGTAAAACTGCAAAAACAGAACAAAAAGAAAATAAACTAAACAAAAAAGTTAAGAAGAAGAAGAAGTAGCAGTAGAAAAAAAAAAGAAGATCAAATAACATTATAAAATTATCTATTTAGTTATATGTTTGTTTGTTTGTTTACTAGTTTGTTTGTTCATTCATTAATTGATTCTTTCACCAACAGAAGTACTGAAAGACATTTGTGTACCATTTATTTATTTGTTTATTTCTTCCTTTCTTTAACGTCTTTCTTTCTTTCTTTGTTTATTTACCTGTTTATTTTTTTATTTTTTATTTTCATTCAATCATTAATTCATTTATTCAATAATTCATTTATTATTATTATTATTATTATTATTATTATTATTATTATTATTATTATTATTATTACTGTTAATATTTTAATTATTTTAATTATTATTTATTTGTTTATTCAAACTCGGTAATAGTATTTAAAATATTTGTTTAATTTTTATTATAACTTTTTATTTATTTATTTATTTATTTATTTATTTGTTTGTTTGTTTGTTTTTTTTGTTTATTTATTAGTTGAAGGATGTGTAAGTTGTCCAAACATTGCAAACATACAAATTAAGTCTATATCAGGCTTGTGTTTATCTGCTCGGTCTACTTTGCCATCAGGTCAAGGTACTGGTTTACAGTGTAACAATATCGTGTCTCAGGAGAGTACTACGATATCTCATGACTTGATAGGTTCAAAGTCCATACTTCAAATGATTTCTCACCTAGACGTAAAAAAGTTGGAAAAATAAATAAATAAATAAATAAACTAAAACGATGATGTGCCCACGGTCATAGTGACAGCAGTCCACAGTTTGTTAGTAACATTTGTCTGCAGTGGGTATATCGTCTTCACAAACACGATATAATGTTATAAAAATCATGTCTCAGAAGATTTATTTAGGTTCAAAGTCGTTGGTTGTTCATTTGTCATAGATGCACAAACACGATATAATGTTATAAAAAGATTTATTTACGTTGGTTGTTACATAGATGGTTATTGTTATGTATGAGAATGTAGCAGCCATGTTTGAAGGAGACATGTTTTGATATAGCAACGGATGTCATGTTGTGATTGCTGATGGCCACCCTTTCCTGTTGAATACTGACGATAAGACAACACTGATCAACAGCTTCGTGCTTTGCAGTCGGCCTACAATATCTACATGGACGGCACCTTTTCTTCGTGACCTGAGATTAAGTTTACATTCTTCATGCCAGAACCGGTTCATCCACATACGCGCTAGTACACGCCTGGGGCTTGCAGTGCAGTACAAGGAAGCTCCTCCCATCCGGCAGTGGATCCGCAGGGCTGCCGGACTAACTCTACTATCACGAGAAAATTCAGGACGCATGCATTGAAACCATGAAGCTGACACCAAATGTTCCTCGTTCATTGACTGGATTGATGATGATGCTCGCTTCCCCCTGCCGATCTGGAACCACCATGAGACCAATGGACCACGCACCAACAACAATCTGGAAGGATTCCACAGCCGGCTCAACAAAGCAATGCCCCACTACCACCCGAACATCTGTCCACTTGTGGACATTAAGAAGATCGAGTGTGCAGCAGAACCAAGATTTCCCAGATTGACTTTGGAGCTGTTCCTCCATCCCGCAAACGTGTGTACACAGAGATGGAAAACAGACTCAAACATCAATTGCAGCAGAGAGTCACAACGCTCCTTCAGTTCTTAGATGCTGTAGGCTATCAACTGAAACTTAAGTGATGAAATTATCTGGATGAACTAAAATGTATAAATAATTATAAGCCTTTGTTTCATTTATTTATTGCCGGTAAACATACAATATACAACAATGTGGAATCATACCATTTTTATCCGGGTACCGGGCAGAGGATTCAGTGTGCACCAAACCTTGACTTGTGTTGTTATAAACTGTATGACAAATAACCATATGACTGATGGGAGGTAGTCATATATATTATAGTTGTTGTTGTTGTTGTTGTCATTATTATGATTATTATTATTAATTTTACATCATATAATATTATCTATATCTTACTGTATTGTGTGTGTGTGTGAATAAAACCATATTTGATAACATAATGTCATACCGTATACTATATCAAACCATATTAACACACCATATAATCTAATATTCTTCTTTTTATTTCCTTTCAGGTGAACAACAGAAACAGATAAAAAATAACCCTCTCAGTGTCCTCAAAGGGAGCTGCGGTGAACAACAATCGACTCAGTATCACTGAAGCAGGTTTCTACTACATTTACAGCCAGGTTTACTTCAGAATCTTTGTAGGCAACGGCACGAAGCTGCCAAACGTCCTGGGTCACCAGGTTTTCCGCTACAGCGTCAACGTTCCCAACGACGGAATAGAACACCTGCTGCAGACAGCACATACCACCACGGAAGATAAAAATCGCGACGTCTATCATCACAGCAGCTACGTAGAGGGGGTGTTTAAGCTTGATGTCGGAGACAAGCTGTTTGTAAAGATATCCCATCCGTTACTTATTAATCGTGATCCTAACCTGACCGTTTTGGGGTCATGAAATTTAATTGGTAAACCATTAAATAAATAAGTAAATATTTAAATAAGTAAATAAATAAATAAATAAATAAGTAAATATTTAAATAAGTAAATAAGTAAATAAATAATAAATAATAGTAAAAATGATATTAAGACTTCCAAAACCTCATCAAGAAAATTATAGAGCTACTTTAACTGGGAAATAATGCCACATTTATAAGGTCAAGGTCGTCCATGCAGTGAAATGATTGGTGTAACAGTTCAAGCGTAAAGAGCTGTTTGCAGTGTTTTGTTGTTTTTTCCGCTTGTCGACGTTACAAGTTTTGTGTTGTAATTTTTATTTTATTAAACTTACATTTATATTTTTTAAATAAAAAATTGTATAGTAATAATAATAATAATAATAATAATAATAATAATAATAAAATAAAAAATCGTCAATTTCGGTATGAGGCATAGGCCTAATTTATATTTTATTAAATTTATATTGATATTTTTTTAAATAAAAAATTGTATAATAATAATAATAATAATAATAATAATAATAATAATAATAATAAATAATAATGAAAAAAAAACCCATTGTAATAAAGTAAATATTAATGTGTCAAAGATGATTTCAGATATTCACCTGTTTCAGATATTATCCTTGTCTGCATTGGTTTATGTATTAAGATCGTATGTAAACAGTTTCACATATATTTTAAGTTCTCTTGATGTCAAATACTTTATGTGTAGTGGTCGTCTTAACGTTTTATTGTTATAAATTTCAATACTGTCATAGAAAATAGATACAAACGATACCTGTCTATCTCTATCTATCTACACACACACACACACGGACACACACACACACACACACAGACACACACACACAGACACACAGGAAAATAAATTATTCTTTTTATCTTCAATGCAGGGACAGATCTAATCACCTCTGCAGGGAAGTATCGATATATTTTATTACCTTATTAACAAATTTATATATATATATATATATATATAATATATATATATATATATATATATTAATAATAATAAAAAATATATATAAACAAATAAAATGAAATTAGAATAAAAATAGAAATAAACAGAAAACAAAAATAAAAATAATAAAAAATGTAAATTGTTATTACTTTAGTTCATGGTTCAAATCATAATTTTTCTCGTTATGAAAACATTTTCACAAAACAAAAAACAAAAAAATAAATAAATCAAAAAAATTAATAATAAATAAATAAATAAATAAAAGTAATAATAATAATAACAATAATAATAACAATAATAACAATAATAATAATATTAATAATAAAACTACTACTACTAATAATAATAATAATAATAATAATAATAATAATATATTTATTTTATATCCGTTTTAAGAACACCATGACATTTAATATAACTCACACAACAAATATGACTTTGAGAGGCGACGTTAAAACTACACGCATGAAAAACGCTATCAATACAACGCAGGTGTTTGTATTTGTTTGTTAGAAACGAGACTTGGACTTCGTTCAAAATGTTATCTCACCTTGAAATGTGCTGTGTTGTTGTCAGATAATACCTGGGTTTTTCCTTGGCAAGTCAAAAGATCAGTTACGTAAGATACCTGTACAGGTAAGGGGATTTTCCAGCTACAATAAACTTCCAAGGGATGATCACATTAAAAAGTGATGCCTCTTTGATGCGATACTAGAAGCTATCGAACAAGTATTCCTTGTTCCAGTTTTCTTTTTTTTTAAATTAAAGTTGCTTTAATCAACTGGTTTTTAAATGTATCTGTAAAAATGTATTTTTAATATAACCATGCAGATATATCAATCAGGTAAAAAAAGCTCTGTTGTGAAATGCCCCATAGTTTTTGTTTTTATTCCTTGTAAATTATTTTTGTAAATCATGTTTTGTAAACTGTACCATTGACAATAAAATTAAAGTAAAAATAAAGAATTAAAAATCAAAAAAATTTACCTGGTTTTGATTATGTTGTTCTGTATTAAATTCTGCATATGCTGATTATATTGATTTATAATGCTTTTAAATGCTTTTAAATGCTTTGATTTTTCCGACGTTTTTGTTCTATTGATTTCTAATTGCATTTGTTTTTAAATTATCACTGCGTTTTAAAAACAGTTTAGAGTTTTGCAATCTGTTTATCAGAATAATACGATGATTGTAAATGCTTTAATCTGTTATTATTATGCAACCATTTAGATAGTTTCTTGTCTGAGTTTTATTAACACAGGCCCGATCCTGTCGTTAACGACGTCGTTTATTAAAGTATTCTGTAACCAAGCACGACATGCTCTGCGCATTCTGCGTACTTCATGAAAAATAAAAATTTAAAAAACGAAAGCTAATAATCTCTAGCATCATCTACTAACAGTTCCCGGTTATGAAATTTTGGTCTTCGTTTTTTGGACAATATTCTTTAATTTGTCAGCCATGATTACTTTGTAAAAGACTATTAGTCCATGAGATAAGACAAATTTTGATACCAAACAGATCCAATATGTATATGGGTAAAATAGATCCAATAAGTATATGGGGGGGGGAAACATTTGACTAAATTTATCTGGTTTTGTTTATGTTGTTCTATATAAAATTCTGCAGATGCTGATTTATAGTTATTTATAATGCATTTACTAAAATCAGTAAATAAATGCGGAATTTTCCGACTGTATATTCGACAAATGAGCTGTTTCACAGCATATCATGAACATTTATCTTTTGTCTGTGTCAGAAAAGCTTTTCAGATTTAAGCAGAGGGAGTTAATGTAATCAGAATGTTATTAATATTATAACACTGTCATAATGAAACATTTAAGTAAAAACAATAAACAGGATAAAACACCCACTGCACTTTAAACAACAAGCGGACAAGTAAACACTGGTTAAAAACTGCCTACGTCACAGTTAACAGAAACAGACAGTCTATAATCCGATCTACCAACACAGTGAACAATTTAAAATGTAAAACACACGACAGAAGTTTCATAAATTATTACGGTACAAAGAAATATATAAATTAAACACATAACAAAGAAATATCCAGAGGTGATTACGTAACCGATTAAGAAAAGTTTTAATAAAAGGCTGAGTAATGCAGATGTTAAACCCTGCAACAGTCGCGCGCGCTGACCTGTCAGAAAGCGTGCCCGTCGTAGACGTACTTCACAACAGCTTGCTCTTATTAACACGATAATTTCTTTCAAGTTTCAAGACGTTAAACAGTCAAATTTAATCAAACCTACGAACATCTCACGTGTAGTAAACAAAATAACGACACTGTGATTCTCTTTACTACATCAGACTTCAAACGACATCGTAACAATCAGTAAACAACACTTTCGGCTAACAGTCGGTAACTCAGTCGTTATGTTGTCGTTCGAGTCATTATATGAGTCGTTATCATCTCACGACCGACATCTTCGGGAATATGGCCCCTGAAGTGTTATAAAAGGTAACGCACACACACACACACACACACACACACACACACACACACACACACAACGCAAGAACGCGCGCGCGCGCGTTACTATAGCATCTAAAATTACAGGTGATAAACAGAATCTGAGGCTGCAGGAAAAAGAGAAGGTGGTAATGGTAGTCTAAGAGTACTAGAAGTAGCAGTGATAGTAATAGTAGTAGTGGTAACGGTAGTAGTAGTAATTGGTGTAGTAGTAGTGGTAGTGGTAATAGTAGTAGTACTGGTAATGGTAGTAATTGTAGTAGTAATACTGGTAATGTTAAAAGTAGTTGTAGTAGTAGTACTGCTGGTAAAGTGGAAGTTGTAGTAGTAGTTGTAATGATAACAGTGGAAATGGTAGTAGTAGCAGCAGTCGAAGTGATAGTAATCGTAGTACAGTAGTAGTAGCAGCAGCAGTAGTGTTGGTGATAGTCGCAGCAGTAGCAGCATTTGTACTTTTGGTAGCAGTAGTAGTAGTAATAATACTGGTAGTGGTGGTAATCGTATAGTAGTAGTACTTATTGCTGTTGTAGTTTTGTTGTCGTTGTTATTACAACTGTCTTAGTATCAGTCGTAGTAGTAGTGATGTTGGTGGCTGTCATATTATTATTATTAGTAGTAGTAGTAGTAGTAGTAGAATTACTTGTATTAATAGTATTAGTAGTAACAGTTAGTAAAAGATAGTAGTAGTTATATTAATGATGCTTATAACTAGTAGTGATATTAATATTAGTAATAGCAGTAGTAGTTATAGCAGAATATATGTAGGAGCATGTAGATTTCCCGAAAGGTATTTTTTTATTATTTATTTATTTATTTAATTATTTATTTTAAATTAGTGTTAAAATTTTATATATTGCAAATATATAATACATTATATTATCTATAGTAATATATCGATCATTTTGTACATAATTCATTTATGACGGAGAGAGAGAGAGAGAGAGAGAGAGAGAGAGAGAGAGAGAGAGAGAGAGAGAGAGAGAGAGAGAGAGAGAGAGAGAGAGAGAGAGAGAGAGAGAGAGAGATTCAATCATTAAGATTTTTGTTATCTCTTGGAATAAATAAATAAATAAATAAGTTATACATTTATTCATCTTTTAAAATAAATAAATAGATAAGTTATGAAATTAATCATCATGGTTCATTTAAAATAAATAAAACTAACTGGACTAAACAGTTTATCACAAATGAAGGGACATAACTCGTGAAATTTTGTTTCTAAATTAATCGAAAGTTTTAAATTGTTTGAATGTATCACAGGTATATAACTATGTATGTATGTGCAAAAGTAGGTATACAGTTATGAAAAAAGAAAACATTTGTTATTCAAACAAAAAAAGCTAATATAAAAATACATGCATTTTTATTAATTTAAATAAAATATGGTTAATGACACTCAAAATAAGAAAAATGAGTCCAACTAATTTAATGTTTACTAAATTCACTGATGTGATACTACTGTATACCTACTTTTTTAATCCCTCTATATATAAATGTGTGTTTGTATATATATATATATATATATATATATATATATATATATATATATATATATATATATAAAAATAAATAAATATTATTTGTCTTTAATGTTATATATACATTCAGTATAGTTTATAAATTACTGTTGAAAATATTTAATTTAAAAAAATAGTAAATTTAAAAAACTCCACATAATAATAATAATAATAATAATAATAATAATAATAATAATAATAATAATAATAGTCATTTTGTTTGTTTTTCTTTTTAAGAAAAGATTGCTGTTAGTAATAATAAAAATGAGGATTTATCACAGAGACAAGACTGACACGGTTTCATACGAGTACAGCTTTTCAAATTCGTCCGGGACACGTGACTAGGTGGTGTCGTTTTTGAAGAAACGCAAACGAGTCATAATAATAAATATGAATTCTAGGAAAAAACATTTTTGCGAACCCGTTGTCATATCTTTTATTTATGTTTTTTTAAAAGAAATTTTAGCCTTCTTGCTTTTTCAGTTTGTTTAATGTTTCACAAGAAAACGACAGCCGCTTGGCGTTCTGTTATGTAGTAATAGTTCACATAACAGGCAAGTGAAAAGCCGAGGAATAATTGTACAGCAAAATGAACTGTGTGATATCAAATAAAAATTTTATCATTTTTTAATTGTTATTAATTATCGTTGTCACTTTATTGATCTCTTATCACGTTACGATGCAAACTTTCTGTGTTAAAATAACAGAAAATTCCAGTGACTCTTACTTGGGAGAAACACAAAGCGCAGTTAATTTCTAGCTCTAAGTCAGCAGTAGAAAGTACCTCGGCACCTACTTTTATTGATAATCACGTGACATACCTGTGTATGGGTAGGTTGAATTAACATATTATTTAGGGAAGCTCACTATAGTGACTTTTCAGAGTACAAAATGGCGACTAGCGGATCAGACGGCTAAGAATCAATTCTTTAAAAAGATACATGAAATAATCAAGTTTTGTGAAGCCAACCCTAGCGGTAAAACGGGTCTGAGGGCGGAGATATTTACTGGGTATTTTTGTTTGTTTGTTGTTGTTTTTTTCTATTTTCTTGATGTCTTTTACTCATGCGCGTACATTATTATTATTATTATTATTATTATTATTATTATTATTATTTTCAATGTTTCTAATAGCAACTGTATCGGGTAATTGTATTTTTTGTGTTGTAGTTATTTTAATTATATTTATGTGTCTAAATTCTTCCACGTAATAAAAACCAAGGAGGTAAATAAATAAAAACGAGAAGTTTACAGCCAGAGTTTATGAAGCAGTTGATTTCCTTATAGGTTAAAATCAGTTACTTGTCTTATTACAGTTATTTTTATTACCAAACGAAGAGGAGAGCTATAATTACCCAGCAGTACGCATGCGCATGAAATAACTTTATCGCGTGCATAAATACACACACTGAGCGTTGTATCAGCTTTAATAGCAGTATCTGAAAAGCAGACGTTAGGCTTTTAGGCGCCGATTTTTGGATAGCGATCACGACCTGTGGAAAATAAAAACATTGCAGTCATCGATTATTGCAAGAAAACGATCGAAAAGGTAAATAATTTGAATTTTGCTTTAGAATTCATTACATTCTTTGTCCTATTTTCGACGGCTATTTTAACAAAGACTTCACACTGTTGTTAGTTGCTGTAGTTGCATTTGTCACCAATATTGTAGAAGCAACAGTTGTTGTTGAACCAGCAGTCCTTTGAATTGTGAAACTTATTCAATTTAAAGTCTGAGTCATGGTTTATTACAAGAAATTCACAAACTGGAACTTGCTAGTAGTTCACAACTATCAAACACACATAAAAATATAGCAGGTAATATTTATTTAATCTCTGTTTATTTATTTTTTTATTTTATGTTTATTTAGTTATGTATTCATTCATTTTGTTTAATATTTCATTATTCATCTTGCTTAAGATCTGTGAAGCGAGCTTTGTTTACTTTCCGTGTCTGTTTTTCTACAGTTCAGTATAGTTTAGCATTTGAAAGGTTGCTTTCCACTCATGTTCATTATCACTATTTTTTATTTTTTTGACGATGGAAACTAAAATTTCTGTCATTTTGTTTGATTTTTTTTGTTGTTTCTTCTTCTTCATCTTCTACTACTTCTTCTACTACTTCTTCTTCTTCTTCTTCTTCTTCTTCTTCTTCTTCTTATTATTATTATTTTAATTATTATTTATTTATTTGTTGAAACTCGCCAGTAGTTCACGATTGAATGAAACAAATTATTTTTATTTATTTACTTATTTGATGTTTCTTTATTTATTTATTCATTCATTTTGTTTAAAATTTCATTATTCAACTTGTTTAAAATCTATGATGCGAGCTTCAAAAATTGTCTACTTAAATTCATTTGTATAAGTGAAGTGAGCTTTTGATTTTGTCTACTTAAACCATTAGTTTTTATATCATTCCTTTATTAGCAAATTAATCTTTTAAAACTCTAAAAACGAAACTGGAAATGTTCTTTAGTAGAAAAATGAAAGTAAATAATTAGTACATATACAAAAATAAATAAATAAATCTAAAAATGTCGTCAGCGTATTCTGGCCTGACCTTTGACAGGGAAACCAAACATCACTACGACCTCGTCAAAGTGATTTCCTCTTTCGGTTTAAAACGTCGCTTCTTTCCAGTTTACCTGTGTATAATTATCAGTTTCCTTGCACTCTCGCTTTCTCTTTTTGGTTTTATCAAAGACTATTGGTTCACAAATGCTGTGAACAAGAAATTAGAAGGCGTCTGCATTCCATGTGCGTACCTGCTAAATACGCAATTTCGGGAAGACGATCCAGATGTAGAAATAATCATGAAATATGGAGAAAAGACCTGCTGCGCACGCACACCTGCACGGATGCAACAGATGATTAACGAGGTGAGTTGGGATTTGCTAACTGGGTATAGATCATTGTAGGTACATAACTGTATTCGCTGCTAGTTCTAGTATTGGTATCATTACAACTGATCCTACTACTGCTACTACTTAAAAGGAGCTACCGTGCCACAGCAAACACTACTGTACTACTACTACTGCTGTTACAACAATGCTCATTACTGCTGCAACAACAACTATTAATTACTGTAACACCATTGCAACAATTACTACGTCTACTAAGTTAACAGGTATAAAAAATACGGAGAAAGTGGACTAGAGGCATTTTAAAAAATATTATTATCTATAAACAATGGTTATGCATATTAAATAAATTTAAAATCAATCAATCAAGCAATCTATCAATCAAATAAAATATATAAAATATAAAAATATAAAACATGTGGAAATGTACGATGTTGGGTATCAGACTTGAAACAAACCAACAAAAAGAAAGAAAAAAAAAAACAATGAAAAAAAAAATATAATGACAACAAATAATGAAAGAAAGAGAAAAACAAAAAAGGAAAGTCCTATTCAGAAAGATATACATCTAAAAAGCAAAGAAAGAGAAACACAGGCACCTGGGTTATATTGCTTTGACCAAGGAATAACACTTCACAAAAAAAAGAAAAAAATGTTATGGATTTTACACATTTAGAAGAAAAAACATTGACAATTTAATTTAAATAAATTTTGGGATTTGTCTTACTGGTCAGTAAAGAGTAAAAAAAACTAAATACAAAATCCCCTCCATATTCCCTCAGATCTCCAAAATGGCTCATGAAGTTATGTGTACCAGTGAATGAAATCAAATGCATATTTGTTATTGATATTAGAAATTCTTGACTAATAAAATTATTGTGAATTTCGTTTCCAACGAATATATCAAGATGCTATGATGAACTTTGATCGGTATGAATTTGATCAAATATGACACTTAAATGTTCTTTGATAGTCGACTTTTGAATAATTAATTATGACTTTCTTTCCCAAAACATGTGAATATCTATCAGGATATTCAGATTATGTTCCCAGGACCCACAGCCGAACCACCATCGCAGTACACAAAAAAAATTATACAAACATCGACAAACAGTTGCGCTACTTAATAGAAGCGCAAATACATATTATGGACAAAACAACAAAAGTCAACAAAAATAAAAACGAAAAAGAAATCTACTTCGAAGTAGACAAAAAACCACTAAAAACAATCGGTTCCAACATTACAATCTGGGACGAAACATTTGTTGTCAGGATTTTAACAAAAATAATCCCTGACACAAAACAGACACAGAAAAAAACTCCCACACCACAACCCAGAAAAACACTGCTCACACAACAGCAGCCAAAACAAGTACCAATTTCAAAACAACAACAACAACAATCTAAACACACAACAAAAGCCAAAGAGGCAACAATATACAAATATATTTCTAAAGATTTGGGTTTTTATTACCCGCATGCAAACAAACTAGATTTCTTTGAAATGTTCAACAAAGAACTAGTACAACAAACAAATTCAACACTAGTCGGTGTGGAAATGTGGAGAAAGCCAAATTACTGGACCACACTGACATTTAACAGAAAACTAACAAACACAACCATCACCATTGATGGCTACAAATACACACTGGCAGAAATGAGGCCGCAGTTGCCCAAGTGCGGCCACTGTCAGAAATGGGGGCACATCACAAACCAGTGCACCCACAGACACAATCCGAAACATTTAACGTGTAGTTTCTGCGGTGGAAATCACCACAGAAATTCAGGCCTATTCCGGTCTCTGGCAAAATGCGCAAATTGCCAGGGCCCACACGAATCACACTACAAGATGTGCCCAGCCAAAATAAAAGCAACGAACAATTTTTAGCACAACAGGAGAGATAACAAAATTTTAGAAAACGTCTACAAAAAATGCCAGAAAATCGAACAAAAAACCAAAACCATTATAGAAACAAAAATTGATCAACACAACAACAAACCAAAAGACAATCTCGACAAGGAGGTCAGGATCGCAGAAATCCACAAAATTATTGTCTGCCTCCTGATTGAGAATCAGAACATCAGGACCAATAAAGGAAACACAAATGATGACGCCAATTTGGAGCAGACAGTAGCCCAGATAATTGAAGACAGCTTGGGCTTCAAGATCGACACACATGACAAAAGAGTAAAATTACACACAGACAGGAGAAATCCTACAAACACAAAACAGTGAACAAAACAAAATAAACAGTAACAACGATTTACAAACTGTTCACGATAAGCACGCCAAGAACACAGGCCTCTCCGTTCTTCAATGGAACGCCAAAGGCCTTCACTCAACAGGCCACGGAGACGAATTACTACACTTCCTGGCCTCCACTACAAACACACCGGACATAATATGCATTCAAGAAACATGGCTGGGACATTTCAACAAAAACAACAAAACAACAAAAACCTTTACAGTCCCCGGGTACCAAAGTCATTACGTCAACAGATACAACAGCACCCGGGGAGGCATCATGACTCTCGTCAAACAAGACATTCCACACACCAAGCTGAACCAAGCCAAAGTTCACGCCAACATAGAAATACTAAGCATCACAATACACAACAACAATCAAAACATCGACATCATTAACGTATACAGCCCACCCACTCCCGCACTACACACCATTCAAACCCACGACTTAAACAAAATGATCACAACAAAGAACAAGGTCATTATAGTGGGCGATTTCAACTGTCACAACACCCTATGGGGTGGCTCGACAGACGACAGCCCTGGAATCGTCCTCGAAGATTTCCTAGAACAAAACCAGCTGGTCTGTTTGAACGACGGAACATTCACATACACTAGCGACATCAATGGTGGCCAAACCGCCATTGATGTAACATTCACAAGTAAGGACATCGCAGCACTCTCCGAATGGCAAGTGCTCGATGAGCTAAACAGCGACCACCACCCGATACTCACCAACTACAACAGCAAGAACACCTTCTCGGACAGATCCATCTTCACACCGAAATGGAACTTCAACAAAGCGGACTGGGAAGGCTTCTACAAAGCATGCAGAAACATCAACACGCAGAACCCCAACAACATCGACACCTACTGCGCATCACTCACCAACACGATACACTCCATTGCAATCAGATACATACCCAAAACCAGAAAATGCACCGGCAAAATATCCACTCCCTGGTGGACGGAACGCATAGAAAACAAATGCAAGGAGAGAAACAAATACAGAAGACAATATAAAAAAGACGAAAAATATAAAATATCAAGAAACAAGAACACTGGGAACTTTTTTGCAACAACATCGACCACAAAACATCAGTCAAAGACATGTGGGCCAAAGTAAAAAACATTCATGGAAAAAAAACCCCACAGAATCAACATTCTCGGCAAAAACAACATCGCATTCACTGACAAGCAAAAGGCGGACCTACTCAGCCAAACCTTCGCCAAGTCCAGCAGCAATTCGAACTTCCCACTGAAGTTCGCAAAGAAACAACTGGACAACCAAGCAATCGGCAAACACTCCGCAGACACAGAAAACAGGAAATACAATCAACTATTCAACATCAGTGAATTAAAACATGCACTCAAAAACAAGAAAAGTACAGCCACGGGGCCAGATAAAATAAGCTACACAATATTACAACATCTACCAGACGAAACACTACTTTACAACGCAATATGGACCACCGGCAAGATTCCAACAAACTGGAAACACACCGAATGTTTCAGCTGCCCAAACCACACAAAGATCACTCACTACCCAACAGCTACAGGCCGATCACGCTGCCGTCACACATGTGTAAAACATTGGAAACAATGATCAACACACGCTTGAACCAGCATTTAAACGACAACAATTTAATCAGCAAATTTCAAAGCGGCTTCAGGAAGAAACACAGCACAAACGACCAGATCACACGCCTGCAAACATCAATTAATCAATCTTTTCGAAAATCAAATAAAGTCATAGCAGTTTTTTTAGACATTGAAAAAGCATTCAACATGGTATGGAGGGAAGGACTGTTGTTAAATTAATCAACAACAACATCAAAGGCAACATGTTCAACTTTATCAAAGACTTTATCAACAACAGAACCATAGCAGTCAAAGTAAACGGTCACACCTCAGAGAAAACGACAATCGAAAACGGCATCCCCCAAGGATCCGTGATCTCGCCCACACTCTTCAACATCTACATCAACGACATCGTCACAGCACTCGACCAACAAGACAACGCCAGAAATCCGCCAAAGGAACCGATAAATACAGCACTCTTTGCAGACGACTGCGCCCTTTGGCGGGCAGGAAGATCGACCGCAGCAATACAGAAACAAATACAAAAACACTTAAACAACGTAAACGATTGGGCGTTGAAATGGGGCATAAAGATTTCTCTTTCGAAAACGACGTGCCTCCTTTTCAACAAGAAATCAGACAACAGCAAGATCACACTCAACATCGACAACAACGTCATAACACAAACAAAGACATTCAAATTTCTAGGTGTGACATTCGACAGTCAACTCAACTTCCGATACCACATACACAACATAATTGCATCCTGCAAAAAAAACAATCAATCTTCTAAAGTTAATTTCCGGAACCAGTTGGGGAGCAAATGAGTCAACGCTGATTTTGATACACAAAGCGTGTATTCTCTCCAAGCTCGACTACGGAGCCACGGCTTACTCGAATGCTCCCAAACTTTATTTAAAAAAACTAGATATAATTCAATCAAGTGCCCTCAGGGTGATCGGCCACCTGCCAAACACAACACCATCCGACAGCCTCCTGTCGGAATACAGCATCCAACCATTAAAATACAGAAGAAAACTGCAGCTACTAAAATACCACCTGAAAATACACACACTCAACACAGACCACCCGGTCAAGGATCTGGTCCCCGACGAACAAAGCATAGGACAACTCTTCAAATCGCATAGTCTACTACTATCGAATTTCCCGACAACAGCTAGCCAAATCGAAAGGGAAACAGGAATAGGTGAAATGCCACTGCCGGCATACCACAAAGAAAGAAAACCGACAATAAAAACACCTTTCCTGATAAAAAGAGAAACTGACAAAACAGAGATCCCACCGTTCAAAAAAATCATTTTTTTGGCAGCAGCAAACGACCACTACAAACAACACACGCACATCTACACTGACGGATCCAAAAACCCAGACAACGGGAGAGTAGGATTCGCCTTCTTGCCCAAGATCACACAAACAAACCCACATGCATACAATTCGGCCGTATCAGAAATTACCTTTCTGTATACACGGCCGAGTTGGTAGCCATCATCAGAGCCATGCTGTGGGTAAAACACAACAACAACAAACACACAGTCATTTTCTCGGACAGTCTAAGTTCCGTGATCTCAATACAATCCGGAAGTTCAAGCAGACCAGACCTGCTCAGCAAAATACAACAACTACACGAGGAAATACAACACAACAAGAAAGAACTAACCATCGAGTGGCTCCCAGCACACGTCGGCATCATCGGCAACGAACTTGCCGACCATTACGCCAAAGAGTCACTCAGCATTAAAGACAAAGACATCTGCACAGACATACATTACGGAATAAACGAAATTGTCTCCATCGCTGCCAAACATTACGACAAACAATGGGAAAACGAATGGATCAACACGAAAAAACAAATGGCACTTAAACATCAAACCACTCGCCAAAACACCCAAAATCACACTCGCCAACAAACTACACAACAACAATCTCAGCAAAGCCAGAATTGGTTACTCAACCAACCTAAACGCAATTCTATACCAACATAACATCACCACATCACCCAACTGCAGTTGTGGACTCTCAGAAACCATGAAACACTATTTGTTTCACTGTCCAAATTTTGCCAAGGAAAGACAAGCACTACGCAACACATTGGAGGAACTAAAAATCGAGTTCACGCTCCAACACATCCTGGCACCAAACGTGAAAGACAGAGAGTTAGTCCTCGCTGCAGTAACAAATTACATTCTCAAAACAAAACACAAATTATAAACCTTTTTTTTTTTTTTTTTTTTTTGTTGACACGAAAACAAACAACAATTATATAAATCTATTGACTTGCGGATTGATTGGTTGAACAGCTGATGGATCTACGGATGGATCGGCTGATTGACGAATCAATTTGAATGGCCAATTAAATTAATAATTAAAAAATGATAAACGTACTATACGAACCCACTTTCAGACACTACTAACCCGGTTATGGTGTCATATTTCAATTTTTTTTTTTTTTTTTTTTTATTCTTATTCCTAGCTTCAGGATTTATAACATCTTTTAAATTAAAATAAAATGTAAATAAGTTAACTACATTTATGTTCTTCTTTGTTTTAGTTGCAGGTTTTTTTATAATACCTTTTAAAACACTAAAAAGACCATTGGCAAAAAAAAAAAAAAAAAAAAAAAACAGGTTTGGACTACGTGGACCAGAAGGAAGCAGCCAAAAAAAGAAACAGCAACAGCAGCCAAAAAGAAACAACGACAGCAGCCAAGAGCAGAACAACCAGGACGGCAAACAACACGGACCCGGTGATGGCTAAGAGATTGTGCCGGAGATCACGGGGGGCGAATTGCGGCTGCGAAACATCCGTACCGACTCGTTACGATCCGATATGCTGGACACTCCCTTGTGTTCTGCAATCGTGGCGAGAACCCATTCTTTTCCCTACCCAAAACTCTTTTCTGCGACGGACACGCCCGCTGACCTGTCAGAAAGCGTGCCCGTCGCAGACGTGCTTCACAACAGCTTGCTCTGATTAGCACGTTAATTTTTTTCCTATTCCTATTCCACACGCGCGCTTTACTATAACTTTTAAAATTACAGGTAGTAGTTATAGTAGAATATAGGAGGAGCATGTAGATTTCCCGAAAGGTACTTTTTTTTATTATTTATTTATTAATTAATTAATTAATTTATTTATTTATTTATTTATTTATTTATTTATTTTAAATTATTGTTAAAATTTTATATATTGGAAATATATAATACATTTTATCATCTATAGTAATAAATCGATCATTTTATACATAATTCATTTATGACGGAGAGAGAGAGAGAGAGAGAGAGAGAGAGAGAGAGAGAGAGAGAGAGAGAGAGAGAGGGGAGGAAGAGAGAGAGGGGGAGAGAGAGAGAGAGAGAGAGAGAGAGAGAGAGAGAGAGAGAGAGAGAGAGAGAGAGAGAGAGAGAGAGAGAGACGGGGAAAGGACGAGAAAGAGAGGAAAAGAGTGAAAAAGATGAATACAAATAAATACAACAGTTTTTTTTTGTTTTGTTTTTGTTGTTGTTGTTGTTTTTGTTTTTTTCAGAGTTGAACGACAAAAATATATACTAAAAAACAACTTTAAAATAAATACTTTTTTTCTTTTTTCTTTAATGTGTGTCTGAGTGTGGTATTATTAGTAGTAGTAGTAGTGGGTATTAGTATTTATCATTATATTATTATTTTATTTATTATTATTTAATATTATTTATTATTATTATTATTATTATTATTATTATTATTATTATTATTATTATTATTATTATTATTATTTTCAGAAATGATGATGGTGATAATGATAACAATAATCATGATAATATCAACAACAACGATGATGACGACAATAATGACAATAATGATAATGTTATTGTTCTTTTTGTTAATATTTTGTAATTATTCTTCTTATTGTTATTATTTTTCTAATAGTAATAATAAAAATAACTTGTGTTATATTTATATACATAGTTTCTGATGGAATAGTAACGTCATGATAAAACAGTTATCTCTTGGAATAAATAAATAAATAAGTAAGTAATGAATTTATTCATCTTTTAAAATAAATAAATAGATAAGTTATGAAATTAATCATCTGGATTCATTTAAAATAAATAAAACTAACTGGACTAAACAGTTTATCACAACTGAAGGGACATAACTCGTGAAATCATGTTTCTAAATTAATCGCTAGTTTTAAATTGTTTGAATGTACCACAGGTATATAACTATGTATGTATGTGCAAAAGTAGGTATACAGTTATGAAAATAGAAAACATTTATTATTCAAACAAAAAAAGCTAATATAAAATACATGCATTTTATTAATTTAAATAAAATATGGTTAATGACACTCAACATAAGAAAAATGAGTCCAACTAATTTAATGTGTACTAAATTCACTGATGTGATACTACTGTAGACCTACTTTTTCAACCCCCTGTATATATAGATGTGTGTTTGTGTGTGTATATCTTTTATATTTATATATATATAAATGTGTGTACATATATATATAAAATAAATAAATATACATATAAATGTGTGTGTGATTATTTGTACTCAGTGTATTTAATGTTTCAGAAAAAAAAAACGACAGATGCTTGGCGCTCTGTTATGTAGTAATATTAAATAAATAAATAAATAAGTAAAAAACTAGGAGAAAACCTTTTTTCGAACCAGTTGTTAGGTCTTTTATTTATGTTTTTTTAAAAGAAATTTTAGCCTTCTTGCTTTTTTGTACTCAGTGTGTTTAATGTTTCACAAGAAAACGACAGCCGCTTGGCGTTCTTTTATGTAGTAATAGTTCACATAACAGGCAAGTGAAAAGCCGAGGAATAATTGTACAGCAAAATGAACTGTGTGATATCAAATAAACACTCCGACATTTTCAAGTGTGAAAGTCACTTCTTGATCTCCCACGTTACGATGCATGGTTTCTCGACTGACATCAGAAAATATAGTGTTTCTCTGTTTTTCTATAGTTCTTTCTAGTTTACCATTTCAATAGTTGGCTTTCCATTCATGCTCATTATCATTGTCTTTTATTTATTTATTTATTTATTTATTATTATTATTATTATTATTATTATTATTATTATTATTAATAAACCCGGATGACTTGTCGCTAAAAGGTTTAGTCACGTGATATCTGAATCTAGGGCAGTAGGCTGCTTGCGGGAGTGACGTCACGATCCGATTTGAGGATAGCGTTCATAATCTCTAAAAAGGTACGTGTTTTATTTTTTATTTCTTGTAATCAAAAACCAATTTTTAAAAACAAATTTTTAAAAACAAAAAATATTTCAGGCATCGGTTATTGTATGAAAACGATCGATTAGGTAAATATATTTGAATTTTGCGTTAGAATTAATTATACTCTTTGTCAGATTTTCGTCGGCTATTCTAACAAAGAGCCTACACTGTTGTTAGTTGCGGTAGTTGCATTTGTAACGATTGTAGAAGAAACAATTGTTGCTGTAGCAGCAGTCCTGACGATTATGCAAATGAGATAGTCACGGTAACGAGAAAGATACATGTATACATAAATTCTATATTTATATACTGTGATAATAAAGTATGGCACAGTAGTTCACAACTATCAAACACACAATAATACAGCAGGTAATATTTATATATATATATTTTGTATTTACTATAATAATTGTATAGGGGTAATCGTATTTTTTGTATTACCGTAATTTTAATTATATTTATGTGTCTAAATTCCTCTATTAATAAAGACTAAGGAAGTAAATAAGTAAGAACGAGAAAGAGACGAGAGGAAAAATCAAAAAGAAGGAAGAATAAAGAAAAGAATATTTCCTGGTTTTATTCCGAGAAACTTACAAACTGAAACTCGCCAGTAGTTCATGACTGAATGAAACAAATTATCTTTATTTAATCTTTATTTATTTATTTACTTATTTGACGTTTATTTATTTATGTATTCATTAATTTTGTTTAATATTTAATTATTCAACTTGTTTAAAATCAACGATCCGAGCTTTAAAAATTGTCTACTTAAATTCATTTGTATAGGTGAAGTGAGCTTTTGATTTTGTCTACTTAAACCATTAGTTCATATCATTCTTTTATTAGCAAATTAATCTTTGAAAACTTTAAAAACGAAACTGGAAATGTTCTTTAGTAGAAAAATGAAAGTAAATAATTAGTACATATATAGTACTAGTACAACAAAATAAATAAATCAATCTAATAATAGTAATTACAATAATAAATCAGAATTATTGAAATAAAAGATAATTTCTGTGTGTGTTTATATGGGTGCGAGTGTGCGAGCGCGAATGTTACACATTCAGTTTTGTCCAAGTTTTAATTTTGTTTTCAGTGTATTTTATTTTGCTGCGACTGATGCCACCGTATGAGAAAATGTCGTCAGCTTATTCTGGCCTGACCTTTGACAGGGAAACCAAACATCACTACGACCTCGTCAAACTGATTTCGCAGAAGAAACGAAGTTCCTCTTTCGGTTTAAAGCGTCGCTTCTTTCCAGTTTACCTGTGTATAATCATCAGTTTCCTTGCCCTCTCGCTTTCGCTTTTTGGTTTTATCAAGGACTATTGCTTTAAAAATGCACGCACACCTGCACGGATGCAACAGATGATTAATGAGGTGAGTTGGGATTTGCTAACTGGGTATAGATCATTGTAGGTACATAACTGTATTCGCTGCTAGTTCTAGTATTGGTATCATTACAACTGATCCTACTACTGCTACTACTTAAAAGGAGCTACCGTGCCACAGCAAACACTACTGTAGTACTACTACTGCTGATACAACAATGCTCATTACTGCTGCAACAACTGTTAATTACATGTGAAAATGTACGATGTTGGGTATCAGACTTCAAACAAACCAACAAAAAGAAAGAAAAAAAATAATGACAACAAATAATGAAAGAAAGAGAAAAACAAAAAAGGAAAGTCCTATTCAGAAAGATATACATCTAAAAAGTAAAGAAAGAGAAACACAGGCACCTGGGTTATATTGCACTGACCAAGGAATAACACTTCAGAAAAAAAAGAAAAAATTGTTATGGATTTTACACATTTAGAAGAAAAAACATTGACAATTTAATTTAAATAAATTTTGGGATTTGTCTTACTGGTCAGTAAAGAGTAAAAAAACTAAATACAAAATCCCCTCCAGATTCCCTCAGATCTCCAAAATGGCTCATGAAGTTATGTGTACCAGTGAATGAAATCAAATGCATATTTGTTATTGATATTAGAAATTCTTGACTGATAAAATTATTGTGAATTTCGTTTCCAACGAATATATCAAGATGCTATGACGAACTTTGATCTGTATGAATTTGATCAAATATGACACTTAAATGCTCTTTGATAGTCGACTCATGAATAATTAATTATGACTTTCTTTCCCAAAACATGTGAATATCTATCAGATTTAATGCTCAATTTTATTTTTCCAGGTTTTCATCACTGATTAAATAAATATTTATTGATTTATATTATTTATTTTTATTTGCTGTTGATGAAATTTTGTTGTTCTTTGTTCATTTTTCCTCACATAAGAAACCCTCCCCAAAAAAAAGAGAAAGAACAAAACTTGTATCAGCTTGTTTTGCTGTGTGTATGCGTGTATGAACACATTAATACTGTTGATTCAAGGATAAAGCATGTGTTTAATATTTTGTTTATTGCTGTTATTTTATGTGTTATATTTTTTGACATAAAAAATATTTTATCAGTTTCATTTTCTATTATCTCAAATGTTGTCTTTTTCTTCTTCTTTCTTTCTCTTTTTCTTGATATATATATAAAAAAATATTTTATGAGTTTTTTATTTTATATTATCTGAAATGTTGTCTTTTTCTTTTTTCTATATAATTTTTTTTAATTGATTTTCTTTTTCGCTTTAGGCTTTTAACAAAAGAATCACACAACTGGATGATAAAGGTATCTATCTTTGTTGCTGATTTCTACACTTGTAATAGAGTAGGGTTCTGGTAATTTCGTTGTTAATGTTTAATTTTAAATCTATTTGTCCTTTTAAATACTAAACACTAAATAGCTATGCCTGAAGTTTATGTAAAGAAATATTGGAAAAAAAGAACAAAAAGAAAACAAATTAAACAAACAAAAAAAATAAATTGAGAAGAAGATGAAAAAGTAGCAGTAGAAAAAAAGAAGAAAGAAAACATTATAAAATTATCTATTTAGTTATATGTTTGTTTGTTTGTTTGTTTGTTTGTTTGTTTGTTTGTTTGTTTACTGGTTTGTTTGTTCATTCATTGATTGATTCACTCAACAACAGAAGTACTGAAAGACATAAAATCTATTTGTCCTTTTAAATACTAAACACTAAATAGCTATGCCTGAAGTTTATGTAAAGAAATATTGGAAAAAAAAAGAACAAAAAGAAAACAAATTAAACAAACAAAAAAAAATAAATTGAGAAGAAGAAAAAAAAAAAAGTAGCAGTAAAAAAAGAAGAAAGAAAACATTATAAAATTATCTATTTAGTTATATGTTTGTTTGTTTGTTTGTTTGTTTACTGGTTTGTTTGTTCATTCATTGATTGATTCACTCAACAACAGAAGTACTGAAAGACATAAATCTATTTGTCCTTTTAAATACTAAACACTAAATAGCTATGCCTGAAGTTTATGTAAAGAAATATTGGAAAAAAAGAACAAAAAGAAAACAAATTAAACAAACAAAAAAAATAAATTGAGAAGAAGATGAAAAAGTAGCAGTAGAAAAAAAGAAGAAAGAAAACATTATAAAATTATCTATTTAGTTATATGTTTGTTTGTTTGTTTGTTTGTTTGTTTGTTTACTGGTTTGTTTGTTCATTCATTGATTGATTCACTCAACAACAGAAGTACTGAAAGACATAAATCTATTTGTCCTTTTAAATACTAAACACTAAATAGCTATGCCTGAAGTTTATGTAAAGAAATACTGCAAAAACAGAACAAAAAGAAAATAAAGTAAACAAAAAAAAAAAAAAAAAAATTAAGTAGAAGAAGAAGAAGTAGCAGTAAAAAAAGAAACAATAACATTATAAAATTATCTATTTAGTTACATTTTGTTTACTGGTTTGTTTGTTCATTCATTAATTGATTTTTTTCAACAAGAGAAGTACCGAAAAACATTTCCCAATGACTTAACAAAGTTGGATACAGATAATATCAATATTCAACCTTTAATTCTATTGATCTCAGTACTTGTTTAAATTTTTCTGGAACAAGCCTGCGGGCGACTGATGTGCCCGCGGTTCCCGTGTTGGGAATCCCTCACCTAGATAACAGATTAACAGTCCATTGCATGGGAGTTTGTTAGTAACACTGGCATGTTTTCAAAACATACCTCATTACACAATAAACCTTTGTTTATATATATCTCCCAGTAGTCATATCGTCAGTAGTCATACCATTTGGAAAGCAGTCAATAGTCTTGACTGGCTCTCACTGCTCAGTGTTGTAATCACAACTCCGGTGGGCATCATGTGTTCATGTTACTCCAGTTATACGGAGATGTTGCTCTTAAAAAGGAGAAGGAGTTTGAAGGAGACATGTTTTGATATAGCAACGGATGTCATGTTGTGACTGCTGATGGCCACCCTTTCCTGTTGACTATTGACGCAGATAAGACAACACTGATCAACAGCTTCGTGCTTTGCAGTCGCCCGACACGATCTGCTCGGACGGCACCTTTTCTTCATTTCTGATCTCTGGGATCATGCCAGGACCAGTTCATCCACATACGCGCTAGTACACGCCTTGCTGCCCCACAGATAGCCACCTACCGACTGTTCAGTCAGCTCAACACAAAGTTCAGGCATGACTCAACCCTAACTCTTGACCCTGCAGGGCTGCCAGACTAACTCTTCTACCAAAGATAAAATTCAGGACGCATGGATTGAAACCATGGAGCTGACACCAAATGTTTCTCGTTCATTGACCGGATTGATGATGATGCTCGCTTCCCCTGCGGTCTGGAACCACCATGAGACCAATGGGCCACGCACAATAACAATCTGGAAGGA
>CM022666.1:8373058-8388058 GCA_012295275.1 Chrysomallon squamiferum
GAGTATAAACACATAACAAACGGGTGTTTACACATAACATGCATACAGTATAGATATATACACAAAATATATGTATATTCAGTAAGTTTTATATTTCAGCAAATCATCTCCGGTAACTGCTTCAAAAGGATTTCACTAACTATATGTCTTACAGCAAATACTGATTATAATTCTCGTATCCATTGTTTTTATTCTTCTTCTTTGAATATATTATCTGCAGAACTTCCAGATAATTAACAGATGGAAGATTTTAGACAAAAATACTGCTAATTTCAAAGGTCCTTACTTGCTTTCTGATGTCTGTTGAAAATGGTTTTAACTGGAAAGTTTTACATCCATCATCTACGCGGATTTGCGCGGAAATGCACGATAAAACCGTTAAATGAGACGGTAGACAACTTTGCAGCATGTGCAGTTTCTGCTATTCTTCTCCGTTTTAACATACCTGTTAAATCGATACCTGTTAATACGTAAATAACTTAGTATTTATGTACTTAAATGAGACCGTAGACAACTTTGCACCATGTGCACCATGTGCAGTTTCTGCTATTCTTCTCTCCGTGTTAACATGCCTATTAAATCGATACCTGTTAATACGTAAATAACTTAGTATTTATGTACTTAAATGAGACCGTAGACAACATTGCACCATGTGCAGTTTCTGCTATTCTTCTCTCCGTGTTAACATGCCTGTTAAATCGATACCTGTTAATACGTAAATAACTTAGTATTTATGTACTTAGATAATCACGTTCAGTCGAAATAGCTAACGTACAGCAGGAAAACTTTTAATGTAGTTTTTATGTTTTATTGTTGTAGATACATACATACAATATACACACATATCATACATACACTATACACACATATAGATACAATATACAAACACCACAAATAAAATACATACACACATACACACACATATATACACATATCATACACACAATATAAATATACTACACGTACGCAGAGATATATACAATATAGAGACATAACATACACATAATACATGTATCATATTCAGTCATATCATACGGACAGTATAGACACTTACTATACATACAGTATACACACATAATCGTACATACAGTACATACATACACAAAATATACGCAGTATAGCAAGTACTTACATTGTATACATGCAAGTCACCATACACACATAAGTATATACACATACAATATATACATAGATCATACATATATATATATATATATATATATATATATATATATATATATATATATATATATATATACCATGCATAGAATATAAATACAAATCATACGTACAGTGTGTATACACATACTATTGTATACATACATATCACATCTCTTCATCGAAATGAAAGGTCGATCAAGAACTGTTACATAATTCAAAATAAAAGGTTTTATTTTTGTAATAGTTCCATCACTTCGAAGTCAAATATTGCAGATACATCAGTAACTTTATAAATAAAATTTTACATAACTTTACAAATAGAAATCTTACATAAATTTTTAAATAGAAATCTTACATAACTTTATAAATAGAAATCTTACATAAATATATAAATAGAAATTTTACATAACTTTATAAATAGAAATTATACCCAACTTTATAAAAAAGATCTTACATAACTTTATAAATACAAAATTTGAATAACTTTATAAATAGAAATCGTACATAACATAAATACAAATCATTTTATTAATAAAAAATGTATGTAACCTTTCTAATAAATATCTAATGTTCGTTCATAAATAAAAATTTCACATAACTTTATAAATAATCATTTTAAATAACTTTATAAATAAAATTTTTAGATAACTTTATAAATAAAAATCATACATAACTCTGTAACTAATAATCATACGGAACTTTATAAATAAATGCTCCTGCATTCTCTTCTGTGTTCGTATTATGAATTCCAAAACAACATCCGACCTGCTAGTAATATTCAGATATGTAAGTAGTTGAGTGATAAATATATATAAACACATATTATATATACATCACAGAAAAATATTTTGCATACAGTATAGATGTATACTGAATATACAATATCCACGCATGTGATATATAGTATAAGCACACAGAGATACAATATAGGCACATACTATCAATACATTATAAACACATATACATACATTATAGGCAAATGTTATCAACACAGTATGCACACATAATACATACAGTAAAACACATATCATACATATAGTATAAACACATACAGATACAATATAGGCACATGCTATCAATACAGTATACACATATCATACGTACAGTATAAACAGATATTTTATATATATATCAGATAGAAAGACAAGAATGTAGGCTATGTAAATGCTTCATGTATATATATATATATTTACTTTCGTTCTTTAATTATAAAAGCTCACTGAATCATCTAAACAAAGAGATCTGTAACTAGGAACAACTGCTGTTCTCTAAGACAATAAAACTCCTGAGCCATTACTGAATTTTGTACGCACTAACTCATTATCTCAGAAAACCCATTAATTAGACCATAGACAACTAGAAGGAAACAGCAGTAATGTGAACATTACAATATAAAATCTTACCATTGTCCAACAGGTAATATGCGTTTTCTAACAAACATTTTGAACAAGATAAACTAAATCATTCTTCAATATACAGCATAACTTATAAAAATAAAATGATTTCACCTACAAAATAACTTTTAACAATAATTTCCTCTATTTAAATATGCATTGTGCAGTCATGTGCTGCTTTCAACGCGCCTACCCGTTTCATAGACATCTCCGTTTATTGCACACAAAAAATACTGAGAAACCATCGTCTACATTCAAAATTACACAAACGTATCTCTATCTCCTACCCGCCAGTCACCCGAACTTCGGGCGACACACCCTCATGTAAATGTCTAATAAAATTTCCAGATAAGCCACCATCAGGACAGTTTTTCATTAAATCCATATAAACCTAATGCAAGCTAATTTTCATGATGTGTATTTTTCTGTATGAGTATAAACACATATCAAACGTACGGTGTTTACACATAACATGCATACAGTATAGATATATACACAAAATATATGTATATTCAGTAAGTTTTATATTTCAGCAAATCATCTCCGGTAACTGCTTCAAAAAGGATTTCACTAACTATATGTCTTACAGCAAATACTGATTATAATTGTCGTATCTATTATTTCTTATTTTTCTTCTTTGAATATATTATCTGCTGCAGAACTTCCAGTTAATTAACAGATGGAAGATTTTTAGACAAAATTTACTGCTAATTTTAAAGGTCCTTACTTGCTTTCTGATGTCTGTTGAAAATGGTTTTTAACTGGAAAGTTTTACATCCATCATCTACGCGGATTTGCGCGGAAATGCACGATAAAACCGTTAAATGAGACGGTAGACAACTTTGCAGCATGTGCAGTTTCTGCTATTCTTCTCTCCGTTTTAACATACCTGTTAAATCGATACCTGTTAATACGTAAATAACTTAGTATTTATGTACTTAAATGAGACGGTAGACAACTTTGCAGCATGTGCAGTTTCTGCTATTCTTCTCTCCGTTTTAACATACCTGTTAAATCGATACCTGTTAATATGTAAATAACTTAGTATTTATGTACTTAAATGAGACGGTAGACAACTTTCCACCATGTGCACCATGTGCAGTTTCTGCTATTCTTCTCTCCGTTTTAACATACCTGTTAAATCGATACCTGTTAATACGTAAATAACTTAGTATTTATGCACTTAAATGAGACCGTAGACAACTTTGCACCATGTGCACAATGTGCAGTTTCTGCTATTCTTCTCTCCGTGTTAACATACCTGTTAAATCGATACCTGTTAATACGTAAATAACTTAGTATTTATGTACTTAAATGAGACCGTAGACAACATTGCACCACGTGCAGTTTCTGCTATTGTTATCTCCATGTTAATATACCTGTTAAATCGATACCTGTTAATACGTAAATAACTTAGTATTTATGTACTTAGTTAATCACGTTCGATCGAAATAATGAACTTACAGCAGCAAAACTTTTAATGTGGTTTTTATGTTTTTTGTTGTATGTACATACAAAAAAAAAATATACATACATATCATACATACAATATAAACACATCTAGATACAATATAGACACATAACATAAACATACCTAATGTACATACAAAATACACACATATCACAGATACAATATAGACCTACTACTCGTATGCTACAGATATATACAATATAGATACATACCATATATACAGTATACACATACTACACATATGCATAGATTATAGGCACATATTATACATACAGTATACACAAATATCGTAAAAACAGATACAGTATACACCTATCATGCATACAAGATATACACATACCTTACATTGTTTACATAAATCATACACAGTATATAATACACGTACAATATATACACAGATCATACATATAGTGTATACACATACCATGCATACAGTATAAGTGAAAATCATACGCACAGTGTGTACACATACTATTGTACAGATGTATATCACATCTCTTCATCGACATGAATCTGCAGGCGGTGTACGCCGTCGATAACAACGTCTCTGGTTGCCATGACAGCGGTCGAAACAGTCGCTTTACGTGTTAGGGCGTTCCAGTAGAACTAGTGCACATCTTTCCAAAGTAGTAATTTCCTCTGATTGAAAAACAGATAAATAATTTTAACTTGCCTTATATTATAAATACGGCGGGTGACAACAAACCAAACGAGAAAACCAAGCATTTTGATAAATTTTACTACTGGATGACGTTCCGAATCTCTTCTTTTATTTGCTGTGTACTCTATTTTTATTTATTCGTTCATTCATTCACTCATTCATCTATACTTTTTAATTTACTTATTATATTATTTATTTTCTTTTATTTACTTTTGTTAATATGTGTTGGGTGATATACCATGACTCAGTCTTTCAGGATTTATGATATTGTTAAAATAACTGAGGGACATTAGGGCTCTATATCATCAAAAGCGTATCTATTTTCATTATTACTTTTCTTGCACATTACGGATATAATTCGACATTAACTTAATAATAATAAATGCTTAAACTGAAAAATAAAGAAAGTATTATTATTAATTATAACAAAAATTGCGTCCCACCACATTAAAAAAAATAATAATAATAATAATAATAATAATAATAATAATAATAATAAAAAGGAAAGAGAAAAAGAAAGAAAATAATACATTTTTATTACTACGCCAGTTATCTCCCGTGACGTCAAGGTTAGTCGGAATATTGCACTGTGTGACGTCACTACACAAGATGGGTAACGTTGACGTCACATTCACTTGTCGTGACCCTTCCGCTTCGCTAATAATCAACGTAGATGGCGCTGTCTGCAATTTATTTAAATTATAAGGAGATAAACGTTTAAAATCAGAAAAGAAATAAATCTAAATTATATTTAGTGAAAGATAAATCAGTTACATCCGTAATACTCGATTTTGTCTAATTTAAAAATCATTGTACTACTGCTATTTCTGGTACTGTCTTTACTGTAACCATAAATACAACTACCACTATTACTACTGTCGATGACGATGACAACTACTTCTACTACTACTACGACCATTACATCTTTGTTTACTGCTTCTACTACTACTACAACTACTAATAATAATAATTGTCACTGAGATAATCGTTGATTATTTCACAGACTCCAGTATTTAATGTTATATTAACATAGTGTATATTACATTGATGACTACAGTTAATAATGAATTCGAGGACTGTAAAATGAAATATTAAAGTAGGAAGACGTTCATTAAAATATATATATATATGTATAAATGTAAAAATACAAAACAACAAAATAATTAAATAATTAAAATAAATAAATATATAAACAAATAAGTAATAATAATAATAATAATAATAATAATAATAACAGTAGTAGTAGTAGTAGTCGTAGTACTAGTAGTACCAGCAAAACTTTGACAAGAAATGATAGACTGAGAGAAAGAAGAATAAATCATAAACAAAAAGAAATTATCAGTAAATAAACTGCAGATGATACACAGATTACTAAAATAAAACTATTAAATAAAAAATAAAAAACAACAACAACCAACCCCCCTCTAAACTGCCCCACGATGCCCGCCCCAAACCATAAAAAGTAAAATGAAATAAGAAATAAATAAATAAATAAAATAAAATCTGCCCCCCACCCCGCAAAATACCGAGATCCGATAAAAGCGATAATGATGATAACAATAATAATTCAAAACAATAAAATCAAATCAAATTAAGAAGATATTATTGCTTTAAAAAAAAAAAAAAAAAAAAAATTTAAAAAAATCATGAATATGATAACGAAAACATTCGCGACATGAAAAATTACTAATCTGGGTGTATTATTAATCGTCTTTTCTCTTTTTCTTTTTTCTAAATATTTTAATTTACTAGAACAAAACAATAATGACTCATACTAAAAATCCTTACCTGTTTATCATAACTTTGTGTGTGACAGTCACAAAATTAAAAGCATAAAGCCACGCCAGAATCTGCAGTCTTAATATATTTGTGCTCACAACATGTAATTTTTTATGCTTAAAACTTCTTGAATCGGCGGTTCATTGCGTTAGTCAGACTGGAGGAAACGAGTCCGCTTCCTTGTTCATTTTCACCGATGTTACACGTTCGCGCCTTAATCTTGTATAAAAAGGAAAACAACAACTTTTTGACGTCTGCCACACATCTGCAACAGAGACTGCGCAACGGATAAGAACATGGCACTCGTTTTCGTGCTCCTTTTTATCGGTTTTAGTGGTGAGTTTGTTTTAATTTTTAATTGTGTAAGAACTATTATTTTATTTTATTAATTAATTAATTAATTAATTTATTTATTTATCTATTATTATTATTAAGAAGAATTAAAATTAAGAACAGTAATATAAATAAATAAATAGACAGATAAATTAATAAATAAATGCAAAGAGGGGAAAATAAGTATATTATTTAATTATTTCAAATATTTTGAAAAATATTTTTGTATTTATAACGTGGGAGAAGTAATAATAATAATGATGATAATAATAATAATAATAATAATAATAATAATAATAATAATAATAATAATAATAATAATAATATTAATATTAATATTAATAATAATAATAATCATCATGTTAAGGTAGAGCATCGTGCCTTTGTGCTAACAACCCCGATTTCAGTTCAGATGTTTAAAGTAACGCATATCTTTGATAAGTAAATTCAAAGTACTATCATTTTTCAAGCTAAATATTCATTATATACATAATAAACATTTTAATAATCTGTACTGAAGATAGTAACAAACGATGAATACATGTTAAACTTTCGATAAAATGATGTATCATTTCAGAGGTTACATTATTAGGTAGATATAACTTTCAGGATTACATACAGCTATCTGTCTGTCTGGTTATCTTTCTCTCTCTTTGCTGTCCGCCCATCCGTGCAACTCTGTGTGTCTGTCTGTCTGTGTATCATATACCTATCTGCCTGTCTATACATTTCTATTTATTCTGTGTCTCATATACCTATCTGCCTGTCTATATATTTCTGTTTATTCTGTGGATCATATACCTATCTGCCTGTCTATATATTTATATTTATTCTGTGTCTCATATACCTATCTGCCTGTCTATACATTTCTATTTATTCTGTGGATCATACACCTATCTGCCTGTATATACATTTCTATTTATTCTGTGGATCATACACCTATCTGCCTGTCTATACATTTCTATTTATTCTGTGTCTCATATACCTATCTGCCTGTCTGTATATTTATATTTATTCTGTGTATCACATACCTATCTGCCTGTCTATATATTTCTATTTATTCTGTGGATCATATACCTATCTGTTTGTCTATATATTTCTATTTATTCTGTGGATCATATACCTGTCTGCCTGTCTATATATTTATATTTATTCTGTGGATCATATACCTATCTGCCTGTCTATATATTTATATTTATTAAGTCTGTCTCATTCTCTCTTTATATATATGTATGTCTGTATGATTGTTGTCTTTTCTGTCTTCTGTCTGTATATCGACCGGAACTACGTGTAATTATTTCACATTTATTTTTTATTATTTGTAAAAAGAAAAATTGGTTATCGTTTTCTCTTTTGTTTTAATGCTTCACGCATATTCATATGTTTTTTTTTTATCTTTAAGAACAGTTCTAAAGCACTTTTAAATAGTTTTTTTTTTTTCGATTACAGTCTTGTTACATTCTTGAACAAGTACAAATAAGTTCATTATGGTGTCCTTGTTGACAAAATAATCACCCTAATTTAGATTATTTAACTTTCCTTCTTTTTTAATCTACTCAATTTCTTTTTATATGTTTTCGTACCTGTAAATCCTCTTTCTAATGATAATTTTATGTTAATCCGCGAATACAAGGTAATCTCCTTTAAGCCAATGAACAAGAAGGAAATATGAAAATTAGAAAGTGGAAAACAGAAAACAAACTTAACATTTTGTTAAAGAGAAAACAAATAGAGAAATTAGAAATATACTAATGACGCTTGAACTAATATTAAAAGTGAAATTTAGTAAAGTGAAAAAAATATGAGAAAGCGGGAAAACACATATTACACCCTTAATTAATTAATACTGCTTTCAAAATATTTTATAATTACGTACATTTGTACGCGCATTTGAGAGAGAGAGAGAGAGAGAGAGAGAGAGAGAGAGAGAGAGAGAGAGAGAGAGAGAGAGAGAGAGAGAGAGAGAGAGAGAGAGAGAGAGAGAGAGAGAGAGAGAGAGAGAGAGAGAGAGAGAGAGAGAGAGAGAGACTGGTCAGCTTTTGAATGAAATTTATTATTATATCACACAACAGATGCCCAGACGATTCTAAACTCTACTGAGAAATCACGTGACGTGAATAATCAAGCCGGACAGACGGAGACTCTGTTATGCGACCAGTTTCAAACTCCGGCATGGTTCCGATTTATAATTGGACTGATGCCTACGTCTGTTTCTATGTATATTATTCAGTGCATATTTATCTTCTCGTATATTCTATATACCCATCTCTTTTAATGTGCATACATATTGCATAGGTTTTTCTTCGTATATGTGAAAATATTTGCGAACAGTTCACTATACTCAATACTATATACGCAAGATAACTCCAAGGACTTATTCTTTATGCATAAATTATTCAAAAGATATAAAATGCTTAGTTTTAGTAAGTTCGATAGTCTTCGGTCGTAGCCACGGAAAATGTCGAATGTTTTCCATAACCATCTTACTACGTGGATATATTTCCGGCTGAACTATACAAATGTTTTTGTATTTATCTTAATCTTAGTAAGTTCGACAGTCTTCGGTCATATCCACGGAAAATGTCGAATGGTTTCCATAACCATCTTACTACGTGGATGTATTTCCGGCTGAACTATACAAATGTTTTTACCAAGTTATTGTAATAAATAAACATTATGCTGTAGTTAAACTAATATATAGTAACATATTTTAAATTGATATCCTTCGTTTTATTAAAAGCGAATAAATGCGAATATAATTCTAATAAACAGTCGCTAAGTGAGAAGCTGCGCATGAATATTAAACCGTTGTTACCATAGCAACCATTAACAATAGCGACCGGTAGCAAACACACGCTAGACGTAAACTTGGCAAACTGCTGCAGCATTAAACGTTTAGACATCTGCAATGGCGGTTGTTGTTTTAAGTTGGCAATACAAATAAATGACCTGATACATTGTTTCAAATTTATTCTTTCAAAGCTATTATTTGATTGTTTTGTGTAGACACTCATTGTTCATAATCATGAAAAGAAATATTACTACAACAGATTGCCGCTATTTTACCTTTTCATAGCTGGAGTCATGACATCATTGTATGGAGGTTGACGTCACAGCTGTATTATTTCTGACAATATAAGAGCTCACCACTTCTCTCCTAAACTCGATGACGTCACGACTACATAAACATTGCATCACTCAGATATTTTTTAAATGTACCTTCTCAGTAGTCAAGGTTGGACAGCAAGATTAAATAAATAAATAAAATATAATAAAATAGAAGTTTTCCAGCTATATTTAAACTATTTCTTTAATATATATATATATATATTAAATTATTTCAAAATTTGGATTATCGTTTCAAACTAAAACAGTAAAGAAAGGAAGATAAAAAATATATTTAGAGAAAATAATCATTTAAAAATGAGGCTTGTAAAAAGCAGAGTAGACACCCGAGTTTAACTTACCGTCATATTGACTAGTACAAGTTTTCTTTACGTCTGTAAACTCGACATCTTCCATCAGCTGGACGAAGCAGAAATCGAGCCTCTTCACTAAACCAGACAGTTCTCCATCGTAACTGAGGTCAGACTCTGTGCACTTGACACTACTGACGTCGTAGTCTACGATGTTGTTGAGTCAAAACCACTCTTCTTAGAGGCTGTCTGGCTCGAATACCTGCCTCGCTTAAACGATTGCGCTCTGTATGAGCCGATATTCTACGCATACTTGGTATTGCTGAATCAGTAGAGGTTGCTGTGGTGGTTCTTTCCCGTAGATGAAGTATCCTTATGTAGCGGTCCTGGGCCCTGGTGGTTACACGTGGTCTACCTGATCTGGGACTGTCACGTGTTGTTTCGTGTTGCTGGAACCGATGCCACAATCTCAAGATGGTGCTTGGGGACACATGGAACACCCGGGCTACGGCCGAGAAGGATTCGCCAGCTTGTAAACGGCCGATGGCGTTGTTTCGTTGCGGTTCACTCAGTCGTGGCATTTGTTTGATGTTGGGTCAGAACAAAAATAACGAACAGAAGTATTCGTAAACCTTGCATTTTTATAAACCTCGTATTCAAGTTTCATGTGCCGCACGTGCATATGCATGCGGGGACGTTTTGGCTAATGAACACAATCATAGCCTTTATTTTGTGTTACGTGCTTTTTGGCGACTGTTACAAAACGTTTGAATCACCAAATGTCATTATATTCATAGTTTGTACATTGATATGTACATTATCTAAGAAATAAACAATTCTGCGTTTCTTTTTTGGAAGAGTATATTTCATAAGAAATATAATAATGTTGTTGAGTAAGGTCAGATATAAAAGTTTTATTCAAGATTTACGATTTATTTCCCTTACATTTCTCTTTAGGAATGAACCGTCGTTTGCAGTTAACCAGTTTGGCGGGCATACATTTCTGTTTTTCTTGATCAGGGTAAGGGCATTCATTCTCGTACACTTTCAGTCCAGGTTTTGCCGTCGTCTGTTTACAGTCGTAAAACAAAGCACAGTTTTCTGGATTCGCGAATTTCAGATCTGGTTTGAGTTCGCACTGTCATCATCATCATTATTGCTATTATTATTATTGGTAGATGGATAGATAGATAGATAGATAGTTTGTTAAACAAAAATACAAGCAGAAAACAGACACAGATAAATACGTGTCATATTTTTGCAGTTGCCTCGGCCGAGCATACAGACTTTTGCTTTGCTGTCGTACTGCAGATGCCACGTGCATGGCATCCACCTGGCGAAGAAGACGCCGTCAGCAGCTTTCGTGCACTGAATGAAACCACTACAGTCCCACGGCAGCCACGTGTAGACGTTGCCAGGCTTGCAGAGGTGTCCGTACGTAGCCGTGACGTCGTAACCTTTCAAAGCAATGGCGTAGGTGAACGAGAACACGATGAAACACAGAGAAAACATCTTGAACACCTAAAAATTAATTCATATACGTAATACATTATCATATTTAACAATTATCATAAATGAAACAGCATTAACAACAACAACTACTACTACTACTTTTACTTAACTATTAGCACTATTACTGCTGCTGCTACAACTACTTCAACAGCTAGTACCGCTATTATTAATATTGTTACTACTATTACTATTATTTCTACTACTGCTACTTTTAGTACTATTAGTATTATACCATTACTGTTACTATTATTACTACTACTGCTACTATTTGTACTATTACTATTATACCATTACTGTTACTATTATTACTACTACTACTACTAAGGCTGCTACTAATACTATCACATGTGGCTGCTGTAAATTATTTTATAAATTTTACACTGTAAATGTCATCAAGTTTATGGTTTAAGTTAAATGATATGTCTATATAACATCAACAACAAAATGACAGTATTAAAAATAACATTAATAATAATAATAATAATACCAATAACAATACCAATGATGACAGTGCTGTTAGTAACAGTAATAGCATAGTATAGAATAAAGTAAGAGTAGATTTAACAGTAGTAGTAGTGAATACTAGTTCTAGTATAAATAGTAGTTCTAGTTGCAATAATAATAGTAGTTGCAGTAGTAGTAGTAGTAGTAGTGGTTTTATTAAAAGTATAAGTAGTAGTAGTAGTAGTTTTGATATTAGTATTAGTAGTAGTAGTTTTGGTATTAGTAGTGGTGATAGTGATAGTAATAGTAGTAGTAGTAGTAGTAGTGGTAGTAGCAGTATAAGTAAAAATCGCATTCATATTAATCAGAAGATGAGCCACAAGCATATCAGAAATACAACAAAAGTAAGAAAATAAACCATAACAATCATAATAATAATGATACAGACAACAACTTCTACTACTACAACTACAACTATAACTATACAAATAAAAAGAATCACTAAGAATACGACAACAACAACAAAGAAGTAAAACTGACATATTTGAAAATGTCAACTTACCTTGTTTTGTGAAGAAAATGTGCAGCTTTGACTGCAGTGTGTGTTCATTACAGACAAACCTGCCACCGTGACACGTTGTCACTGCAGGCGATGACGTAGTTTCTTTCATCAAAACAGTTTCTCTCTTTCTAATAGATATCCTTGACAAAGTACTATCTATTCATCTGTCCGTCGCACTGACAATCTGTCTGTCTCTCTGTATAACTGTACGTCTATATGTCTATCTGGTTATGCATCTGTTTATGTCCGTCATTTTATTAGTGTGTCTCTGTCTGTCTATCTGTCAAGTTGACTATATGTCTGTCTGTCTGACTGTCTCTCTGTATGTATCTTCTGTGACTTCATTGTGTTTATATCTGTCTATCACTCTGTGTTTATATAACGGTGTGTCTACCTGTCTGTATATATGTCCGTGGTTGTCTGTATTTATCAGACAGTATAATTGTCTGTATTTATATCTATCTATCAGTTTGTATCATTGTCTCTGTTGATATCTGTCAATATGTACAATTCTCTGTATTTATATCTGTCAGTCTGTTTAAATATGACAAAAATGATTTATAACATACATCTATAAACTTTCATGTTGTATTACTTATTTCACACATTTTATAAACGTCTGTGTTGTATTAATTATTTCACTCTATACATATGCATATATAGACTGATAGATAGCTTGACAGATAGATACAGATATAGACAGAACTATAGCTAGATAGATAGATAAATAGAGAGAGAGAGAGAGAGAAAAACTTAGATATAGATAGAGAGAAAGATAGATAGATAGAGAGAGAGAGAGAGAGAGAGAGAGAGAGAGAGAGAGAGAGAGAGAGAGAGAGAGAGAGAGAGAGAGAGAGAGAGAGAGAGAGAGAGAGAGAGAGAGAGAGAGAGAGAGAGAGAGAGAGAGAGAGAGAGAGAGAGAGAGAGAGAGAGAGAGAGAGAGAGAGAGAATGTGGGGCATGTATGTGCGTGTAGTTTTTCTTTTATATTAGTTATGCATGCTAAAGGATTCAGACTGTCAAAAATTACGACTATTATGTATCTTAAACTGCTACACCAAACTGGCTTTGACTCTTTGTTTTATTCAATTTATAGTATCAGCAGCATCAACATAAAGAATATGGAAATTTTAAATATTTTCTGAAAATAGGTTGCCAAAGTGCTCAGTCGGGGTAACGTCCGTGAAAAAAAATATGTAAAGGTTTATGTGAGAAGAATATCTGAAAGGATATAAACCTGTTCCTTCTAATCCTCTTAGCAGACGTCAAGGTAAAAGTTTAAAAATATGTCAAATGATGATATTTTAGCCACAGATTTTCAGTACTCCCTTCAGTTCATTTCATGAGCTAGTTTCAAGAAAAACTAATTCGAGTTCATGAGACAACATTCTCAAAACTAAAGAAAGTTATTTATTTTTTAATTGTTTTTTATTATTGTTATTATGTATATATTTTTTTCTAATGGGTTTTTCTCTCTTTCTTTCTCTCTTTCTTTCTCTCTCTTCTGAAATAATATTATTTCCAGATCCAACAAAGAGATGGTATGTCAAAAAGTAATCACAGACTTTATCTTAAAATGACATTTAAAGAAATACAGGCAGTGTTGATGGAGCCAGCTTGCGAAAAGGATGCACAGAGTTGATATAGAATGAAAAACATTACGTTTCTCAGATTAAAAAAGGTGTTTAGCGCTGTCCCAGCCATCAATGGAATTTCTCGTTTCCACTACCTCGCCATTGAGGATGGTCGCCTCATTTTGCCATTGATGAAACAGAAACTTCTGACGAATGTCATCTGTAGATGATCCGACCCTGCTTGCACGTCAGATGAAGAGCCAACCAAGCTGATGACTGGTGAGTTGTTTAGTATGATAATCAACTCTTTCCTGTAGAAGCAAAATAGATTCGTGGTGGAAATTACGAAGTGACCGTTAAGCACCGAGCTGAGCTCAACTGAAAAAAGCCAGGACAAAACAGTCTGTGCTACACACACCATGATCAGTGAACGGGAGCCTTGAGGACTCGTGTCCATGATTTTGATTAAAGACAGATTCTGAAACAAGCTCACAGTAACCGAATATAGAATACAACCCGGGGTATTAAAATCAGGCATATTGTTTTTTTCTATTAATTTCGAATGAATCAGTACCACAGGAAACCATCTTTTTTCATTACTGGTATGAAAGATTTCCAAGACACTGTTATCTAAAAATTCACCAAGGTATGATTCTGCTGATGATGATTTGGACTGTTCTTTGTCTGTTGTTGT
>CM022666.1:8390558-8403058 GCA_012295275.1 Chrysomallon squamiferum
ACTCCATCTTGAAGAGGACAGATTCCTGAGCGTCTTTGATAGTCAATATCAGCGGCCTGATAATAAAGCAGAATAAAAATGAGTAAGAAAACACCGAATGCAAGATCTCTTCCTTTAAATACTAATATTGTATCAGTGAATTAACGTGCTGTTCTCCATTCTATTCTCCTGCTCTCCTCCTTCTCCTCCTATACTATCAATTATTATTACTATCACGTCTGCTACTTTTACTGTTACTACTAGTATTATTACTATCACGCCTGTTACTACTACTGTTACTACTATTATTATTACTATCACTACTTTTACTGTTACTACTATTATTATTATTACTATCACGTCTGTTACTTTTACTGTTACTACTATTATTATTATTACTATCACGTCTGTTATTACTATTATTATTACTATCACGTCTGTTACTTTTACTGTTACTACTATTATTATTATTACTATCACGTCTGTTATTACTATTATTATTACTATCACATCTGCTACTTTTACTGTTACTACTATTATTATTACTATCACGTCTGTTATTACTATTATTATTACTATCACGTCTGTTACTACTATTATTATTATTACGTCTGTTACTATTATTATTATTACTATCACGTCTGTTATTACTATTATTATTACTATCACATCTGCTACTTTTACTGTTACTACTATTATTATTACTATCACGTCTGCTACTTTTACTGTTACTACTATTATTATTACTCTCACGACTGTTACTACTATTATTATTACTATCACGTCTGTTACTATTATTATTATTACTATCACGTCTGTTATTACTATTATTATTACTATCACGTCTGCTATTACTATTATTATTACTATCACGTCTGTTATTACTATTATTATTACTATCACGTCTGCTATTACTATTATTATTACTATCACGTCTGTTATTACTATTATTATTACTATCACGTCTGCTACTTTTACTGTTACTACTATTATTATTACTACCACGTCTGTTACTACTATTATTATTACTATCACGTCTGCTACTTTTACTGTTACTACTATTATTATTACTATCACGTCTGTTACTACTATTATTATTACTATCACGTCTGTTACTATTATTATTATTACTATCATGTCTGTTACTACTATTATTATTACTATCACGTCTGTTACTACTATTATTATTACTACCACCTCTGTTACTACTATTATTATTACTATCACGTCTGTTACTATTATTATTATTACTATCACGTCTGTTACTACTATTATTATTACTATCACGTCTGCTACTTTTACTGTTACTACTATTATTAATACTATCACGTCTGATACTTTTACTGTTACTACTATTATGATTACTACCACGTCTGTTACTACTATTATTATTACTATCACGTCTGATACTTTTACTGTTACTACTATTATTATTACTATCACGTCTGTTATTACTATTATTATTACTATCACGTCTGCTACTTTTACTGTTACTACTATTATGATTACTACCACGTCTGTTACTACTATTATTATTACTATCACGTCTGATACTTTTACTGTTACTACTAGTATTATTACTATCACGTCTGTTATTACTATTATTATTACTATCACCTCTGTTACTACTACTGTTATTAGTACTACACTACTGCTATATTACTGCTGCTACAACTAATATTGTTACTACTACTATTACTGCTACTATAGAACTGTTGTCATTAATACAACTGTTACTAATATTACTGATGATGCTATTACTACTACTACAACACTGTTACTAATATTACAGCTACTACCATTACTGCTGCTTCTGTTAATTCTTCTTATTGCTATTATTGTTATTATTATTACTACTAATTGTAGTACTGTTGTTGTGGGTGTTATTATTATTATACTTATTATTATTAATGTTAATACTACCACCACTACTACTACTACTACTATTATTATTATTACTGTTATTAAAATTGTTATTGCTGTTAGTATTGCTACTACCACTACTACTACCACTATTATTTCTATTAGTATTACTGTTATTACTATTATTGCTTTTGTTGTTGTTGTTATTATTATTATTGTTATTGTTTTGGTTCTTGTTTTTTGATATTATGTTTGTTGTTATTGTAATTACTGTTGTTGTTATTATTATTATTATTATTATTATTATTATTATTATTGCTGCTGCTGCTGTTATTATTATTATTACAGAAATCTGATTTATTTTGTTAATAATATTGCTGTAAAACAAAATTACTTACTCATATTTCATTATTCCCTGTATAATAAAATACTCGGTAAACCTTTCAACACATGGGATTTCTATAGGACTTTTCAACCCGGAATCCTGAAATTAACAAAACAATCATTAATAACACATTCGTCAAAGATGCTAAAAATACAGCATGTGTGTCTATCATAATATCAAATGACGTTACAAATGCAGCGATTGTTTCTATTATAATATTGAACGACATTACAAATACATGTCTACCACAGTACTAATTTACCTTACAAATACTGCGTTAAAGTCGACTGATACGCAATGACGTTATACTGCAGTGACGTTACAAATACTGCGATAAAGTCGACAAAGATACGCAATGACGTTATACTGCAGTGACGTCACAAAAGTCGTATTTGAATGACACTTACTGCGGACGACTCGTGCACTGTTTTGACACACGTCTGCAGCTCGTTGACGTCCCACTCCCCAAAGACCAGTCCAGCAGAACACTTCAGTCTGGACTTGGACGGACACAACTTGTAATTCTCCGGACACGAAATCACAGCACTTCCTGTGTCTGTTGTAGGCTGTGTGTCTCGCAGAATAATATCCAGCGGCTTGTCACACGCTAACACAGCTGTAATATCAAATACATTACTTGAGTCTGTCTGCCTGTCTGTCTGTCTGCCTGTCTGTGTATCATGAAGAAAAATGTCTAACGACTTGTCATACGCGAGCACAGTTATAATATTAAATACAGTTTCACAGTACTTATGTCTACATATGTCTGACTGTCTCTATCTGGGTATCTATCTGAATGTCGTTTTGTCTGTCTTTTCGTCTTTCTGTTTGTTTGTCTTTCTGCCTATATTTTATCTGTCTATGTTTATAATGTATGTATGCAGTATGTATGCATGGGTGTGTGTGGGTATATATGTATATATATATATGTATGTATGTATGTATGTATGTATGTATGTATGTATGTATGTATGTATGTATGTATGTATGTATGTATGTATGTATGTATGTATGTATGTATGTATGTGTATATGTATATATGTGTGTACCCATGAATGTATATGTATGTATCTATGTGTTTTGTTTTGCTTTGTTTTTTTTTTTTTTTTTTTTGCTTTGTTTTGGGTTTTTTGTTATGATTCGGTTTCGTTGTTGTTTTTAATTATTATTATCATTTGTGTATTTGTGTGTGTGTGCGCGCGTGTGTGTGTTTGTGTGTGTGATTTTGTTTTAACGAACCAATGAGTGGTTTTTTCTTCTCTATATTTTCATGATTATTACTTACGAAGTCCATTTGGGGCTAAAAATTTCTGGATGTTCAAAACAGCAAGCGTAAGAGCCCTGATCTCAGCACCGCACGTGCACGCTCTCTCACCTGTAATATATTACACGACCATGCAGCATAAATAAACATACACAAAAATATATATACTCAAATATGTACAAACATTAACAAACGAAGACAAATATAAACAAACATTAAAAACATGTACAAATATTCACGAGCACAAGTAAACTTAGAAAAACTGGCGCAAATATAAAACATGTATACAAACATAAATAAACACACACAAATATAAAACATATATACAAACATAAATAAACACACACAAATATAAAACATATATACAAACAAAAATAAACACACACAAACATAAATAAACACACACAAACATGCACGCACAAAAATAAACTTTAACAAATCCAGACATAAATACATTTAAATAAACATGCAAAAACATAAACAGATACATATACACATACACAAAAGCAGACGTACAGACACTTACAGTCTTTTGTTTTTGCATCAAAACTTTTGCCAAGCGGACAAGACTTTACTTCTGTAGTCCGTCCGTCCTTGCAGGTGATAAATTTGCTGGAGTCGCCTTTGTAAGGGAAGAGTCCGCTAGCATTGTGTTCACACTTGGCTTCGCATGGTAAACATTCCGGTCTGTCAAAGCAGTGACCAACTGAATATTCACCTGCAGTATATAAAATTGTGTATTTAACTGTAATGTAATAAATTGTCTATTTAACTAATGTAATAAAACTGTGTATTTAACTGTAATGTAATAAACTATCTATTTAACTAATGTAATAAACTGTGTATTTATCTAACGTACTAAAATTGTATATTTAACTGTAATATATAAAAAAAAAGTGTATTTAACTGTAATGTAATATAACTCTATTTAAGGGTAATGTAATAAACTGTATATTTATCTGTAATGTAATAAAACTGTGTATTGAACTGTAATGTATTAAAATTATGGATTTAATATCTACACAGGGAGGCAGAGTAGTAAGACAGAAGAATAGAAACACACAGACAGAAACATACTACACAGACATATGGAAAAAGTCTACACACATCTACATAGACGGGCAGACGAGAAGACGGACGTCTACACAGACAGACAGACAGACAGACAGACAGACAGACATAGAGACAGAAAACTTACAGGGTTGTCTTGGTTCAGGTCGGCTTTCACACATCACCTGGTCATAGGGTTTGCACTTTTTTTCCTGTGGGTCAAAGAGGTTGGGGTATTTACACTCAGTCTGGAAGGGTTTCAGTCCCGAGTGATGAGTTGACTTGCTGCAGTTGATGTACAGCGAACATTTCGTGTGATCTTCAAACACCGCTGTTGAGGTATTTTTACAGTACGAGCTGATCGAGTCTGAAGCAGACATTTTACATCAGTGTCTACGTTTTAAACAACACACTCTCGATTCATCTGTTTTTACTTTTTCAGTTCCAGTTCTTTATTTATTTTATTGGTTAAATAATGTATTTATTATTTCATTTATTTATTTAATTAACTATCTGTGTGTTTTTCTGTCTGTTTCTCTATTTAATCCTTCGTTATATATTTAGCTTTTTCTTTCTTTCATTAATCATTCGTTCATTTATTATTTCATTTACTTATTATGTTATTTATTGCTATTTATTACATATCATACTGTAATTTTATTTATGTATCTGACATTATGAAACACTGCGAAATGATTCTGTCATTAACAGACATAATCACAAATGACAGTTTGACGAGACAATGTTTCTATCACATCTGTAGAAATCTACCTTCAAATTTGTTTGTACAGTTCCCCTTCACAGGATCGAACACCTCGTCGTTGGCACGACAGACACCAGTTTCCACGATCTTACCATCTGCACACCTGATAAACTCTTTTGAAAACTCGCGTCCAGGCACCGCGTACTGACCCGTCGCTTTACCCGTACACTCATCAACCTTCCACATCAGTTTGTAATCACCTGCAATTAGTTAATATATACAGTTTGTAATCACCTGCAGTTAGTTAATATATACAGTTTGTAATCACCTGCAATTAGTTAATATATACAGTTTGTAATCACCTGCAATTAGTTAATATATACAGTTTGTAATCACCTGCAATCAGTTAATATATACAGTTTGTAATCACCTGCAATCAGTTAATATATACAGTTTGTAATCACCTGCAATCAGTTAATATATACAGTTTGTAATCACCTGTAGTTAGTTAATATATACAGTTTGTAATCACCTGCAATTAGTTAATATATACAGTTTGTAATCACCTGCAATTAGTTAATATATACAGTTTGTAATCACCTGCAATTAGTTAATATATACAGTTTGTAATCAATATATACAGTTTGTAATCACCTGCAATTAGTTAATATATACAGTTTGTAATCACCTGCAATTAGTTAATATATAGAGTGGAACCTCGGTTTACGAATAATGTCCCGAGTTACGTAGTAAAGATAAGAATACATAGCTGCGTCAAAACCGAGGTCAAAGTAAGGATTATAGGCATCCCTATAGCAAATATGTATCATGAATTAGGGCCTTTAGCCTTCGATTTGCAGCTTTTGTATTGAGATTGTGCACTCGCATCTTTTAAAGTGTTGCTGCTTTTATGTGTATATTTTTTATTATACTCTATCCAGTATGGCACACAAGAAATCAAAAATTGAAAGCGATAATGCTGGTGGAAAGTATAAACGTATCACAGTAGAGCTTTAAAAATAAATAACTGCAAAACACGAGAGTGGCGTTCGTGTGTCTGACATGGCTTCGGTTTATGTGCATTTCGGTTTACGAATCGAGGTCTTGAACGAATTAAGTTCGAAACCTCAGGTTCCACTGTACCTGTAGTTAGCTTTAAATAGACAGACAGACAGACAGACAGACAGACAGACAGACAGATAGATAGACAGATAGATAGATAGACAGATAGAGACAGACAGACAGACAGACAGACAGACAGACAGACAGATAGATAGATAGACAGATAGAGACAGACAGATAGACAGCCGTTATATATATAAATATAAAAACTGTTCTTAAGTTGATGTATATGAATGTGGATATATATATATATATACATACATACATACACACACACATACATACATACATAGATACATACATACATACATACATACATACATACATATATATATATATATATATATATATATATACGTAAATATGTACAGGTGTATACACACTGGCCTGAATACGCATACACAATACACAATCCACAAACACTAAAATACACTTACCCTTGGTACTAGGTAGGGGTCGTTTTCCGCACTTGACGGTATGGTTGGGCCTACAGGCCTGAGCCTCTTGGTGGAAGAGGAGGGGGTAGGGGCATTCGTCTTCGTACTTCTGTAAACCTTTGATTGGCTTCTTCTGTCGACAGTTGTAAAACATGGCACAACTGTCAGGGTGCTGGAACTTCAAGTCCGGATACAGAGGACAGTTCTCCTCGGCCACCTCTGCAACAACAACGACGACGACAACAACAACAATGATGATGATGATAATAACGTATCAGTAGTATTAGCAATATACGTGTACTGCACTCTCTCTCTCTCACTCTCTTTCTCTCTCTCTCTCTCTCTCTCTCTCTCTCTCTCTCTCTCTCTCTCTCTCTCTCTCTCTCTCTCTCTCTCTGTCTTTAACTACGCACACACCCACACACGCACAACAGTTTCAATTTCGGACATTTTTGGATTTTGAAATTTCAGGTAAGTGATGTTCAACCTTTACTAAAAATAAAGTCAGACACTTACTTGTTAGATTAGAACAGCTTCCGTTTCCGTACACACAGACGTGTTTGTCCTGGTCGTAATGCAGGTTGCTAGGACACGGCATCCATGCTGCAGTGAAGCGACCCCCTGGGGCCTGTGTACACTGAATAAACCCGCTACAGTCCCACGGCAGCAACGCGTACACGACGCCACGTCGACAGAACGCGCTGTACTTCGCCGACGCAACCTCGTCAACACAGAAATAACATTTGACGAAAATAAGAAAGAAAAAAATAACACGAATATCTGCGACTCTCTTCAAGTTCTCCATCCTTTATGTTGCTGCTGCTGCAGTTGCTGTTATTCCTGCAGGACGATGACCTGGTATAGATGATTCTGCAGCCGCTGTTGTTGATGTCAGTTGTGGTATCGGGTGTTAATTAACGCACGGTCGTTTCGGTTTTTATTCGGCCCTTGTTAATAGAGAAATGAAAAAGCATTAATTTATAGTTTAAATTTATTTTGCTCATGATCATATGTACCATTAAATTCAGTCACAAACACAATAAATAAATAAATGAGATAATAACAAGACAAAAATATTTCAACACATTTTGAAAAACAACGTTATAGACAGACTGACAGATAGACAGACAAGACAGAAAAACAATAAAAACGGTAACAGTAGTATTAACAGATAAACATGCATAAATTATTACATGCCTACTCTGTACATAAAAGTTTAAACAATAAATTCAAGTATAATCAAATATATTCGCATATATTCAAAACCGTTAAATTAGACCATAGACAACTAGAAGGAAACAGCAGTAATGTGAACATTACAATATAAAATCTTACCATTGTCCAACAGGTAATATGCGTTTTCTAACAAACATTTTGAACAAGATAAACTAAATCATTCTTCAATATACAGCATAACTTATAAAAATAAAATACTTTCACCTACAAAATAACTTTTAACAATAATTTCCTCTATTTAAATATGCATTGTGCAGTCATGTGCTGCTTTCAACGCGCCTACCCGTTTCATAGACATCTCCGTTTATTGCACACAAAAAATACTGAGAAACCATCGTCTACATTTAAAATTACACAAACGAATCTCTATCTCCTACCCGCCAGTCACCCGAACTTCGGGTGACACACCGTCACGTAAATGTCTAATAAAATTTCCAGATAAGCCACCATCAGAACAATTTTTCATTAAATCCATATAAAGCTAATGCAACCTAATTTTCATGATCTGTATATTTTCTGTATGAGTATAAACACATAACAAACGTACGGTGTTTACACATAACATGCATACAGTATAGATATATACACAAAATATATGTATATTCAGTAAGTTTTATATTTCAGCAAATCATCTCCGGTAACTGCTTCAAAAAGGATTTCACTAACTATATGTCTTACAGCAAATACTGATTATAATTCTCGTATCCATTGTTTTTTATTCTTCTTCTTTGAATATATTATCTGCTGCAGAACTTCCAGATAATTAACAGATGGAAGATTTTTAGACAAAAAATACTGCTAATTTCAAAGGTCCTTACTTGCTTTCTGATGTCTGTTGAAAATGGTTTTTAACTGGAAAGTTTTACATCCATCATCTACGCGGATTTGCGCGGAAATGCACGATAAAACCGTTAAATGAGACGGTAGACAACTTTGCAGCATGTGCAGTTTCTGCTATTCTTCTCTCCGTTTTAACATACCTGTTAAATCGATACCTGTTAATACGTAAATAACTTAGTATTTATGTACTTAAATGAGACCGTAGACAACTTTGCACCATGTGCACCATGTGCAGTTTCTGCTATTCTTCTCTCCGTGTTAACATGCCTATTAAATCGATACCTGTTAATACGTAAATAACTTAGTATTTATGTACTTAAATGAGACCGTAGACAACATTGCACCATGTGCAGTTTCTGCTATTCTTCTCTCCGTGTTAACATGCCTGTTAAATCGATACCTGTTAATACGTAAATAACTTAGTATTTATGTACTTAGATAATCACGTTCAGTCGAAATAGCTAACGTACAGCAGGAAAACTTTTAATGTAGTTTTTATGTTTTATTGTTGTAGATACATACATACAATATACACACATATCATACATACACTATACACACATATAGATACAATATAGACAAACACCACAAATAAAATATACACACATATCATACACACAATATACACACATATCATACACACAATATAAATATACTACACGTACGCTAGAGATATATACAATATAGAGACATACAATATACACATAATACATGTATCATATTCAGTCATATCATACGGACAGTATAGACACTTACTATACATACAGTATACACACATATCGTACATACAGTATACACCTATCATACATACAAAATATACGCATGCCATACTTACATTGTATACGCAAGTCATACACACAGTATATACACATACAATATATACATAGATCATACATATATATATATATATATATATATATATATATATATATATATATATATATATATACCATGCATAGAATATAAATACAAATCATACGTACAGTGTATACACATACTATTGTATACATACATATCACATCTCTTCATCGAAATGAAAGGTCGATCAAGAACTGTTACATAATTCAAAATAAAAGGTTTTATTTCTTGTAATAGTTCCATCACTTCGAAGTCAAATATTGCAGATACATCAGTAACTTTATAAATAAAATTTTTACATAACTTTACAAATAGAAATCTTACATAAATTTTTAAATAGAAATCTTACATAACTTTATAAATAGAAATCTTACATAAATATATAAATAGAAATTTTACATAACTTTATAAATAGAAATTATACCCAACTTTATAAAAAAGATCTTACATAACTTTATAAATACAAAATTTGAATAACTTTATAAATAGAAATCGTACATAACATAAATACAAATCGTACTTTATTAATAAAAAATGTATGTAACCTTTCTAATAAATATCTAATGTTCGTTCATAAATAAAAATTTCACATAACTTTATAAATAATCATTTTAAATAACTTTATAAATAAAATTTTTAGATAACTTTATAAATAAAAATCATACATAACTCTGTAACTAATAATCATACGGAACTTTATAAATAAATGCTCCTGCATTCTCTTCTGTGTTCGTATTATGAATTCCAAAACAACATCCGACCTGCTAGTAATATTCAGATATGTAAGTAGTTGAGTGATAAATATATATAAACACATATTATATATACATCACAGAAAAATATTTTGCATACAGTATAGATGTATACTGAATATACAATATCCACGCATGTGATATATAGTATAAGCACACAGAGATACAATATAGGCACATACTATCAATACATTATAAACACATATACATACATTATAGGCAAATGTTATCAACACAGTATGCACACATAATACATACAGTAAAAACACATATCATACATATAGTATAAACACATACAGATACAATATAGGCACATGCTATCAATACAGTATACACATATCATACGTACAGTATAAACAGATATTTTATATATATATCAGATAGAAAGACAAGAATGTAGGCTATGTAAATGCTTCATGTATATATATATATATTTACTTTCGTTCTTTAATTATAAAAAGCTCACTGAATCATCTAAACAAAGAGATCTGTAACTAGGAACAACTGCTGTTCTCTAAGACAATAAAAACTCCTGAGCCATTACTGAATTTTGTACGCACTAACTCATTATCTCAGAAAACCCATTATTATATAACCAAAATAAGCTGAAGATAAATGTCGGATTTATAAAGATGTTTAACTGTATTTTACTATTCATCATTCTAGTTGGGTTACTACTGAAACTGTATTGAGTGAGCGAGAAATTTAATGTGGTAATCAGAGCGAGCTGTTGTGAAGCACGTCTACGACAGTCACGCTGTCTAACAAAGCCAGAGGTTGTATCTGTGGCAGAAGAAACTGTATTTTTCCTTAATCTTCTTTATATACATCTGAGATTTGTTTGGTAGAGTAAATGTTATCAATGTCATATGCACTGGATAACAATTGTGTTGGACCTAAAAGTTTAAATAAATTCAAGTATAATCCAATATATTCAGAATATAAGTAAAAGGAAACAGCAATAATGTGTACAATACAATATAAAATTTTAGTATTGTCGAAAATGTAATATTCGTTTTGAGACAAACATTTTCAACATGATAAATTAATTCATTGCACAATATACAGCACAACTTATAAAAATAAAATACTTTCACCTTCAAAATAACTTTTAACAATAATTTCCTCTATTTAAATATGCATTGTGCAGTCACGTCCTGCTTTTAACGCGTTCCCCGTTTCATCGCCATCTCCATTTATTGCACACAGAAAATACTGAGAAACCATCGTCTACATTTAAAATTACACAAACGTATGTCTGTCTCCTACCCGCCAGTCACCCGAACTTCGGGCGACACACCCTCATGGAAATGTCTAATGAAATTTCCAGATAAGCCACCATCAGGACAATTTTTCATTAAATCCATATAAAGCTAATGCAAGCTAATTTTCATGATCTGTATATTTTCTGTATGAGTATAAACACATAACAAACGTACGGTGTTTACACATAACATGCATACAGTATAGATATATACCATACACAAAATTTATTCACATTCAGAAAGTTTTTTATTTCAGCAAATAATCTCCGGTAACTGCGTCAAAAAGGATATCACTAACTATATGTCTTACAGCAAATACTGATTATAATTCTCGTATCCATTGTTTTTTATTCTTCTTCTTTGAATATATTATCTGCTGCAGAACTTCCAGTTAATTAACAGATGGAAGATTTTTAGACAAAAAATACTGCTAATTTCAAAGGTCCTTACTTGCTTTCTGATGTCTGTTGAAAATGGTTTTTAACTGGAAAGTTTTACATCCATCATCTACGCGGATTTGCGCGGAAATGCACGATAAAACCGTTAAATGAGACGGTAGACAACTTTGCAGCATGTGCAGTTTCTGCTGTTCTTCTCTCCGTGTTAACATGCCTGTTAAATCGATACCTGTTAATACGTAAATAACTTAGTATTTATGTACTTAAATGAGACGGTAGACAACTTTGCACTATGTGCACCATGTGCAGTTTCTGCTATTGTTATCTCCGTGTTAACATACCTGTTAA
>CM022666.1:8408058-8410968 GCA_012295275.1 Chrysomallon squamiferum
GTATATGTGAAAATATTTGCGAACAGTTCAGTATACTCAATACTATATACGCAAGATAACTCCAAGGACTTATTCTTTATGCATAAATTATTCAAAAGATATAAAATATGCTTAGTCTTAATAAGTTCGATAGTCTTCGGTCATAGCCACGGAAAATGTCGAATGTTTTCCATAACCATCTTACAACGTGGATGTATTTCCGGCTGAACTATACAAATGTTTTTACCAAGTTATTGTAATAAATAAACAATTATGCTGTAGTTAAACTAATATATCGTAACATATTTTAAATTGATATCCTTCGTTTTATTAAATGCGAATCATTGCGAATATAATTCTAATAAACAGTCGCTAAGCGAGAAGCTGCGCATAAATATTAAACCGTTGTTACCATAGCAACTATTAACAATAGCGACCTGTAGCAAATATACTCTACATGTAAACTTGGCAAACTGCTGTAGCATTAAACGTTTAGACATCTGCAATGGCGGTTGTTGTTTTAAGTTGGCAATACAAATAAATGACCTGATACATTGTTTCAAATTTATTCTTTCAAAGCTATTATTTGATTGTTTTGTGTAGACACTCATTGTTCATAATCATGAAAAAGAAATATTACTACAACAGATTGCCGCTATTTTACCTTTTCATAGCTGGAGTCATGACATCATTGTATGGAGGTTGACGTCACAGCTGTATTATTTCTGACAATATAAGAGCTCACCACTTCTCTCCTAAACTCGATGACGTCACAACTACATAAACATTGCATCACTCAGATATTTTTTAAATGTACCTTCTCATTAGTCAAGGTTGGACAGCAAGATTAAATAAATAAATAAAATATAATAAAATAGAAGTTTTCCAGCTATATTTAAACTATTTCTTTAATATATATATATTAAATTATTTCAAAATTTGGATTATCGTTTCACACTAAAACAGTAAAGAAAGGAAGATAAAAAATATATTTAGAGAAAATAATCATTTAAAAATGAGGCTTGTAAAAAGCAGAGTAGACACCCGAGTTTAACTTACCGTCATATTGACTAGTACAAGTTTTCTTTACGTCTGTAAACTCGACATCTTCCATCAGCTGGACGAAGCAGAAATCGAGCCTCTTCACTAAACCAGACAGTTCTCCATCGTAACTGAGGTCAGACTCTGTGCACTTGACACTACTGACGTCGTAGTCGACGATGTTGTTGAGTCAAAACCACTCTTCTCAGAGGCTGTCTGGCTCGAATACCTGCCTCGCTTAAACGATTGCGCTCTATCTGAGCCGATATTCTACGCATACTTGGTATTGCTGAATCAGTAGAGGTTGCCGTGGTGGTTCTTTCCCGTAGATGAAGTATCCTTATGTAGCGGTCCTGGGCCCTGGTGATTACACGTGGTCTACCTGATCTGGGACTGTCACGTGTTGTTTCGTGTTGCTGGAACCGATGCCACAATCTCAAGATGGTGCTTGGGGACACATGGAACACCCGGGCTACGGCCGAGAAGGATTCGCCAGCTTGTAAACTGCCGATGGCGTTGTTTCGTTGCGGTTCACTCAGTCGTGGCATTTGTTTGATGTTGGGTCAGAACAAAAATAACGAACAGAAGTATTCGTAAACCTTGCATTTTTTGTAAACCTCGTATTCAAGTTTCATGTGCCGCACGTGCATATGCATGCGGGGACGTTTTGGCTAATGAACACAATCATAGCCTTTATTTTGTGTTACGTGCTTTTTGGCGACTGTTACAAAACGTTTGAATCACCAAATGTCATTATAGTCATAGTTTGTACATTGATATGTACATTATCTAAGAAATAAACAATTCTGCGTTTCTTTTTTGGAAGAGTATATTTCATAAGAAATACAATAATGTTGTTGAGTAAGGTCAGATATAAAAGTTTTATTCAAGATTTACGAGTTAGAGTTATTTCCCTTACATTTCCCTTTAGGAATGAACCGTCGTTTGCAGTTAACCAGTTTGGCGGGCATACATTTCTGTTTTTCTTGATCAAAGAGTTCAGGGTAAGGGCATTCATTCTCGTACACTTTCAGTCCAGGTTTTGCCGTCGTCTGTTTACAGTCGTAAAACAAAGCACAGTTTTCTGGATTCGCGAATTTCAGATCTGGTTTGAGTTCGCACTGTCATCATCATCATTATTGCTATTATTATTATTGGTAGATGGATAGATAGATAGATAGATAGTTTGTTGAGAGAGAGAGAGAGAGAGAGAGAGAGAGAGAGAGAGAGAGAGAGAGAGAGAGAGAGAGAGAGAGAGAGAGAGAGAGAGAGAGAGAGAGATAGAGAGAGAGAGAGAATGTGGGGTATGTATGTGCGTGTAGTTTTTCTTTTATATTAGTTATGCATGCTAAAGGATTCAGACTGTCAAAAATTACGACTATTATGTATCTTAAACTGCCACACCAAACTAGTTTTCACCCTTTGTTTTATTCAATTTATAGTATCAGCAGCATCAACATAAAGAATATGGAAATTTTAAATATTTTCTGAAAATAGGTTGCCAAAGTGCTCAGTCGGGGTAACGTCCGTCAAAAAAAATATGTAAAGGTTTATGTGAGAAGAATATCTGAAAGGATATAAACCTGTTCCTTCTAATCCTCTTAGCAGACGTCAAGGCAAAAGTTTAAAAATATGTCAAATGATGATATTGTCGCCACAGATTTTCAGTACTCCCTTTTGTTCATTTCATGAGCTAGTTTCAAGAAAAACTAATTCGAGTTCATGAGACAACATTCTCAAAAATAAAGAAAGTTATTTATTTTTTAATTGTTTTTTTATTATTGTTATTATATTTTTTTCTTTTTTCTAATGGGTTTTTTCTCTCTTTCTTTCTCTCTTTCTTTCTCTCTCTTCTGAAATAATATTATTTCCAGATCCAACAAAGAGATG